>VZUI01037848.1:0-67831 GCA_013401135.1 Cettia cetti | reverse complement strand
TCTATTCCATTCCATTCCATTCCATTCCATTCCATTCCATTCCATTCCATTCCATTCCATTCCATTCCATTCCATTCACAAGATGTTAGCTCTATTAATATCTTGGCAAATCCTTATTATTTCTAAATCTTACTGTTTCTTGTTCTGCTTTACTTTGCTGCTCAGTATATAGTGTGCTGTTTGAATTTCTTGTGCAGTTACGTGTCGTCTTGCTGTCTTGGATGCTTCCTAAAGTGCCTGTTTGCTATTTTACCATTTCTTTGATGGTCAGTTGAAGCTATTTGCTCTTTTCATTTGGGTTTTGGGATTTAGTTTCTGGAGTGGCCTTTGTTTGGCTGCTTGCTTTTTCAAAGATTTCAAAGCTCTAGCAAGGATTGTTCAAACTTAGTCTTTCCTTGGTTTATATATCTATTCCAGCTGAAGGAGTTTGAATTTAAATACTCCTTGATTTCAGACAGACTCGTACAACTGCATTTGCTATCTCTTCTGCTGAAGAAAGCTGTTTTCCTGGGTTGATGCCCAGTGTCTGTCTAGGTTCTCCACAATTTAATCTACATAAGCAGGGGTAAATGATTTTATTACTAGAGAGGTAGTGCAGTGGTAATAACTGTGTCATCCCAATTGCAGACAAGTAGTCTGTGTATTTTTATGGAGAGCAAGGTGCCAAATTATTAATTTCTGTAAATGTAGGTTTTGTTGGTTATTATTTACAAATTAATGTGTATGTTGATTCTCTTTCTACTTCCTATCTCATGAAGAATTGATAAAAGCTTTAGCTTATTCTTGAAAGGATTTTTAGAGAGAATTTGGAGAAGAAAACTGTGGAATTAAATGTTTTTCTCATCACAGGACCATGTGACAGTTCCATTTATGTGTCTTGTTCTATTTTGCTTCTGGTCTGTTTCTCAAGGGTGCTCACTGCTGTGGATTGGTAGTGAGCTGAACAGAATGAGGTGGTGTCTCAAATCTCTTCCTTCTCTTTAGTCTTTGCTCAGTTTCCCATGTAACCTTACTTTTTCAGCTGATATTTTTGAGCTAAGAAGCAATACATTTTAATAAAAATACAATAAAATATGTATAGATTATTATGTTATAAGCCTGTGTGCTTATTTCATCTATTGACTTTCGTGATGGCTGTTGGGAGAACTGCATCAACAGACTTTATTTAGATTTGAGAATTTTAAATTCTACGCAAAAGAAAACAATGAAGTCACCATCTTATTCAGGTAAATTTTTCATCTGTTTTCTCTCTGGTTGTTTTTTCTTTTTGTTCTGCAAATTAATCCATACTGAATGTGATTGCTAGGCAGGAAAGTTGTTATTAGTTAATAATCTTGTATATTAGTTTCCAGAAAATCCAAATACTTGCAAAGTCATCTAATTCATACCTTGCTGTGAGACACAAGTTACTGTCAGAAAGAAGACTCTGTGTGGTTGGGATTAATCTTGCTTATATGTAGCAATTTAAAAGCTGGGCATCTTATTCAAGTCAAGCAGCTGGATGATTACTGAAAGTAATGGGAAAAAAAAAAAAGATTTGGATAATGAATTTCATCCCATCTACCTTAAACTGTTATGTTTAGTTGATGAGATGAATCAAACACCTGATGTGTCTATCTCTCTTCATTTGCTACAGAGGGAACTTAGCATGAATGTCTTAGAGGAGTTTAAAGTTAGGTGAAATTGACACCTTCTTTGAAATGAGTTATCAAAGGTCTAGGTTTATTTTAGAATTGTTGTAGAATAGGATTTGCTACTGCTTGTGTCGTCTTTTTGCAAATATTTACTTTTCCATGTACCCCTCTAAAATGTAAATATTCATGCAATTTCTTGATAAGCTTGGTTATCCAGCTTTTAAGCCTGCTAAAGGCACTGAATGAAGATCATTCCAAAAGGGATTTATCAAAGTAAGCAAAATCCTTTGCCATCTTCAATCTCTGTTCCATAGATAAAAGGAAAAAAAAAAAAAAAAGATTTCTTGAGCTGTTTATACAGTTACAGACTTAAGGCAGTTCCTTAAATATTTTACAGGAAATTGGGATATTAACTCACTGAAAAACATCTCTAGTTGGAGGAAATTCTTCTTAGAAGAATCTGCCAGATGCATGTTAGGAGTACCTTTTCAGAATATGAGTGGTTCATGATTTTAGGTGTACAGATAGCACTTTGCCACAGCTTACAGATGCAATTTGTCTACAGCATTTCTTTAAATACTGACAGCTTGACAATTTGCTAGATATTTTTGTATAAATGTATAACATCATGTGTGTGGACCATGCAGCGATGCTTTGTTTTGATAATATAAATAACAAATCTCATCAAAGGGAATTTTTATTTTTTATGAGTTTCAGAATGTGGCTTATACTTCCTCTTGTTGTTTTTGACTTTGTTCCATGATGTATCAGAAGGAGTAATAGATGTAAATTAAAACTTTAATATGTTTTTCTGTTGTAAGCCTCCCAGAAGTTCTGTATGTAATATTGGAACACTAAATTACAAATGTATGGTGCTTTGATTTGTTCTTATAACTTACTCAAAGATGCATATAATAATCTTGAAAATTCAGAAGCGTAAAAAAGTTGAAACAGCTGTGCACAACTTGAATTTAATTAGATAAGTGTATTTTTATTACAGTGTGATAGGTGATATTTTGGGTTACTCTTTAGTAATAGTAAGACAACTGAAGAAAGAATCGGCTTGATGTAAACATCACCTTTTTGAATAGAGACTGCAAGGCTTTTAAAATTACCCTTGAAACAATTTTTTTTTTAAAAAATGAAGGCCTAGAAAGGGAAATAGTTTTACACACTGACCCCCAGCAAGTTTTTTCTCCAGATCAGCAGATATGGTATATGGATGAGAAGGCCAAATTCAAAAGGATTTTTATCTCTATGGGATATTTTCCCAATATGCCTATACACCCTATCCTGACAAGGGGCAAAAAACATTGCCAATAGATCTGTGTCATGGTTTAACCCCAGCCATGAAGCAAGCCTGATACAGCCACGAGTGGAAGTGGGGAGAGAATTGGAAAGGTGAAAACTGAAAAACTCATTGGTTGAAATAAAGACAGTTTAGTAGTGAAGGCAAAAGCCACACATACAAGGAAAGCAAAACAAGGAATTAATTCACTGCTTTTCATGAGCAGGCAGGTATTCATCCATCTCCAGGAGAGCAGGGCCCCATTACATGTAACAGTTACTTGTGCAGACAAACATCATCATTCCAAATGTCCCCCCCTCCTCCTTCTGTATATACTAAGTGTGATGTCATACAGTCTGGAATGGTCAGTTTGGCTCTCCTGTCCCATTCTGTTGCTTTCCAGCATCTGATGCACTCCCAATTTCCTTGCCAGCATGGCAACACAAAAAGCAGAAGAGGCCTTGGCTCTGTGTAAGCCCGGCTCACAATAACAAACACATCTCTATATTTACCATAACTGTGTTCAGCACAACCCCAAAACATAGTCCCATTCCAGCCACTGTGAAGAAAGTTAAATCTACATCAGCCCAAACCAGCACATTGTGTAACTTTTAAAAAACTGTATAGAAATGCTTCAGTTGGGGGAGAAATGCATATCAGAGCACATTAAACTCTAATATTTGTGGTCTACTTGTAATTGATAAATGTTGAGACCTGAGCCCTTGCATTATGTTAAGAGTTCTCCCAATGTAACTCAGTAGTACTGAACCCTCTAAGTGTTCCCCAATTGCTTTGTTTCTGAAACAAAACCTCCCATCTGAAACATTCTAGAGATCCAAAATACATCTTTGAGCAGCAGCACTGTGTATATATGTATCCATATATATATGCATGTACATACATACTGACACGCACAAGGACATGCACACACACACATATATGTGTAAAAATCAATGAGAATCTTTGTAGTTGTGGAGAATTTAGTTCAGTTTAGATGGTATAAAACAGATTCTATCCTGTTTGGTTTTGTGTGAGTTTTCTTGGTTGAGTTTTTTTGGTTTGTTTAATTTGCTTTGTTTTGTTTATTTGTCTTGGTGGGGTTTTGGCTTTTTTTTGTTGTTGTTGTTTGTTTGTTTTGTTTTCATTTGTTTTGTTTTGTTTTGTTTAATTTGTTGTTCCACATTGCCAAATTAAGCATAGGTTGGATTAGCAACACTGTTTCTTGTTTAACCACATGTTCAGGAAGTTGCCATCTTGATATCTCCCATGCTTTCAACCTATGATATTTTACATTTTGAGGATTCTTTTTTTGCTCTACCTGCCATTGATACTTAAGCCAATGTGTCCTAGCAAGTGGTGTCCTATCAAGTATGCAATTGCCATACCTGGGAATTCTTTGAGGATGTTGTTTTCTGTGTATTCAAACATGGGAACACTTAGATATGGATCTCCCTTGGGAAGCATAATCAGGGAACATCTGTGAAATATATAATTGAATTCTAAAGATATTTTTAAGAAGATATTTGTGCAATGAGCTGCATTGCTCTATGAAATTCAGAAAGGGCTAAGATTTAGCATTTGTTTTCTCTAGCACTGGAAGTTCATATGTGTAGAAGCAGTGAAGGTGTATAAAAACAGGTCTGTCTGCCAGAGATGTACACTCTTGCAGAAAAGGTACAGAGTTCAATGTGTAGAGTTGTATATATGTGTAGTAGTTGTATATAACTTGCTGGTCTTCTGAGCATGAAAGCAAATCCTGACAATAATATTTTTGTGCTCTTTTCAGCAGTTTTTTATACAGACTTTATGCCCAGAAAGAGGAACTGGTAACAGATATGCTGAAGTTCTTTACACATTTTCTTGTATAGTTATATTTTTATTGCCTTAATTTTTCTTAGTAAAGTTAAAAGAGAGTTTCAGTTGAGCTTTATTAGCTAGGGATAAAACTGATAGTTGTATTCCAGTGAAAGCCAATTTTATATTTCTAAAGCTGACTTCTTGGCAGTTCTATTTAGTAGCTCTCTTCCATAGAAAAAGCCTCCCAAACTTCTGCCAGTACCAGTTGTTTGTGAGGCTTTGAATGTGTCAATGAACTGATTCAAGGCAGAAAAATCCACTTGTGACAACAACTATCCAACCTAAATCAGCCATACTCCAGGGCAAACACAAGCTTTTGTCTAAACATAAAATGATGAGCTAGATTAGAGAACTGAACTGGCTTAAAAATATTTTAGGTCTTTGATGTGTAAAGCAGCTGTAGAAGTACTTGTGCTGGCACAGGAGAGCAGACCCTGGTGGAAGAGAGTGACTGGGAACAGCAGAAGCAAGATCTTGGCTTTCAGTATCTTTCGAATATACAGCCTAAACTAGTTGTCTCATGTGAGGCTGTTGTGGTCTTCACAGTTTTATATGTGCTCCAAGTTTTTGATGGGGGGAAAAAAGTAATTACATGTGCCTCTTTGCACTTAGGAATTGGGAAGAAGACCTTGTGCTCTGAATACACTTTTGCCTTGGATATTTAATGATTTAGGTATGAAGTAGGTATTTATTTCTTTGGTTTTGTTTAACAAAGCAATAAGAGTAAAAAAAATAGAATAAACCTTTAAAAATGTTGATTTATATTCATATTTGAGCAGAGTGAATTAGAATTGAATTGGTGGCAATTTTTCATGTGTTCTAGAACAATGTCTTATTACAATGCTATAGACCATAAGTTATTTTTCAAAGTTAATATGTTTGGCATTGCTAAGAAATATTGTATAAAGTTGGCACACATAAAAGCTTGAAGGCTTGTAAATTCGAAGAAACACAAATCTGTTGCTGAATGTTAACTGGATGTCCATATCTCTATCCTCAAAAGCGTAAAATAACAACCCAAGAAAGTAAGTTACGGAACTAACTTCTTGGCTATTTCAAATACAGCAGTACTGAATTTTATTGAAAGGAAGCAGTTAATTATCGATTGATAATTGTTGATCAACAGCAATGCAACTGAAATTTGCACTAGTTTATTACTGGGAACTTGGTTTCATACATTTCTCAATTCTCATTAGCATTTGAGATTGAGACAGACTACACAAATTTACAACTATTTGCAGTGAAAAGTATCCTTCCACATCAAACCAGGGTGGGGTTTTTTGGCAAGATATTAATAAAAACATTATTAAGGCATTATACAGTCTGCTGTATACTACAGTTCTTCATGGCCTGTCACTGACTGTGGTTTGGTTTTGCCTCTCTATAGAAGAAATTTTATGAATATAGAAGAGCTTTCTGAGAAGGGGTAGGCAATGGCTGGACCAGGAAATGAAACTGTTGAGATTACACTGATGAGAGAGCAATTATACACGTGAAAGTGGCCTCTTAAGTGACTTCAGCCATTTTAAAATTACATTCCTCACCTGGTGGCATGAGGATTTATCACACTGTAAATTTGCCATCTGAAGGTAGTAAATTTCTTCCCTACCCCTGTATATTTTAAAACTTGGTGGAACTGATGAATGAGTGACAAATTTTTCTCTAAGTATCAATAGAAGTTTAGGATGTCTGAAAAGATGTCTCTTATGAATAAGAAATGATATGTATATTTTTCCCCCCAAAATATTTAACATAATTTGTATGGAGAAAAATGGTAGCAAGTTAGATGACAATATAAATTATTATAGACTTACTCAGCCATACTTTTTCCATTTCAAAATAGAAAACTGTGAATGTAAAATTTTAACTAGTGATTGAAAATCCTGTTCCCGCTTCATCACTCAGGGCATAGTCAGAATATCCCCAAAGGCTTGTGTTGAATTCTTTATGTGGGTGAGAAATGCAAATAGCTTTCAGCAATATTCACAGGACCTCTTTATTCAAACTGTCAGTTTTGTGGCTCCTGTTTCTTCTTCCATTGGTTTTAGTGGAAATTATGAAGCTGTGATGATGAATGTGTATCTGTAGCTTGCAGCAAACTATCCAGAGGAAAAACTGTGACATGCAGCAACTGCTTTTCTGCTTTTTTTTTTTTTTTTTTTGATTATGCTGGTGCTTTTCCCTCTCTCCCTTGTATTATTCCCCCCTCTTTCTGTGACTCAGAGAACTGATTCTAGAGTAAATGTAGGGAGACCACTTTTATCACAGTGGTCTCCAAACACTCACAAATTATCCTGCATTAGTGTGGTAAAATGAAGATGTGTTCATAGAAACCTAGAAATGGTGTCCAAATACAAGAATTTTCTCATTCTTTGCACTGAAATTAATGGCCTTGGAACTTTTCTGAGAAAATAGACATGAATTGAAACAGAAGAGATTCTAACTTATGTAGATTTTTTTCCTTCACTGTAACAGTCAAATATAGAAGTGAGAGGTTGTGAAATCTTTACCTCTGAAGATTTTCAAGACACTACTGGATAAATCCCTGTTTATCTGGGCCAGGGAACAGCACTTTCATTTTTATTGTGAATTATGGCAGTCATAGATACAAAGATTGTTAAAATCCCTTTCTCTGCTTTGCTTTGGTGAGTCCTGCCAGCAAGTAGTAAGACTATCCATTGCAGTGAGTATTGTATAGGTATTTTAACAAAGATATCAACTTACCTGAAGTTAATAGAAGCTTCGAAGACTGTTGTAGCATTTGGGACCAAAGGAAACAAAACCCCCCAATTGATCAATTGATATGGCAAGCTTGTTTACTGTCTCTCCTACTATCCTATCTCCAACAGTGGGAAAAAATCAGTATCCTTAGGTAAGGAAGAATGGGATAAGAATATTGGCTGCTTTGCTAGTTTCCAGCTATTTTCAGCTTGGATTGTTTCCTGAAATAATTATGGTTTACTAGGCATGAGTGTCTGTATGGCTAATATCTACTGATGGACTTTCCATCAAAGTTTAAGTAATTAATTGAAGTTATGTTAAAGACTAAAAGCAGTAACTGTCACTGTTAAACACCTTGGCACTGGTGGATGATTCTTTGTATAGCCTTTCGTTATAACCATCACCTCCTCTGGGAGTCAGTCTTGAAGAATCACTGCTGTTTTCATTAATTCCTATCTGTCTAGTCGAAACCAAGTCTTATCTGAAAATACTTCTCCTACTGCAGGATGCCATACACCAGTGTGTTCTTACACCTATTGGAAGCACCAGTGAACACTGCACAAGAAAAGTCATGAGTGGCTTATTGAAGTTCTGTGCAGCTTGGGAAATCTTCGCTGGTTGTGGCCTATGTAAAGTCAGCCTGAAAGTATTCATAGTATTCTTTAGAAGCTTCAAAAGATCTAGAAAATTAATGCCATTTTGAAAACATCATTCCCTCATCTCCTCTTTTCCCCCTCTCTAAATTTAGGAATTCTTCCTTCATGTTGGAACTTCTGTCCAATCATAACTAATGTGAACACAAGCTAATCTAGTGAGGATAGTCATCTTTCATATAGCTGTGTGGTAGTGAAAATGTAGCAGACTTAGATACAGTCTGTTTAAATCTCTGTTAAAAGTGTTCCTAAAGAAAAACAATGGTAAAATAACATCAGTAAAAAAAATTGTAAATGAAAGCATGATTGCAAAACTATCTCCAAGGCCAAATGGAGGTAATTTGGTTAAATGTGTTTAATGTTTTACAGGTAGCATTGTACTGACAAGACTTGGTTATTATTAATTTTTTAAAAATTCTGATTATAAATATGGGGTAGTATGGGAAACCTCTTCTGTATTAAAAATAGGTGCTTAATTTTGTAGAAAGGATTTCAGAAGGAGAAGCTACTATTTGGATTAAGCAATGGCTCATTTTGAGGCCATGGGCATAGAGGATTCTGTTATTAAGAATATAAGCAGTGCTAGTATGTTGAGCAAGAGTAACCTTTCTAAGAAACAATTATAAAATTTTGTGTGAAAGGATGCTGAGAATTTGGATGGTTATTCTGTGGATATAATTCTATGCCTTTCATTTAAAAGAATTTAGTCTTGCATTTGCAATGGACATTTGTTTAGTGAAGGACTCTTTTACAGTTAACATAATGATGCTGGAGTAACCTTTTTCAGCTTGAATATATAAGTTGGAATAAGCTGGAAATCAACAGTGATTTGTAAATTTAGCTGAAAACTAGAGTTATTGTCTTGAATATGTTAGTTGCAAGAATTAAATGCTTCCACTTCTAGTAGCTGTGGCTAATAGCATCAGTATTGCTGCTTAGTGGCAGAAACTCAGCCCTTGGAGCAATGGAAATTAAAATCTTTATAATCTCTTAGGGGCTTCCCCTTTCCATATTCTGTTTTGAATGCATTTTATGATGTAGACATCTGTTTGCTAAAAATTTAATTAGTACTGCTGTCTTGTTTCAGCCAATTGAGTTATCTTAAGCTAAAAGCTAAAGGATGAGTACTGCCTTTGCAAATAAATAGAAGTCATACTAATGCTACAGTCTTAAATTTCAGTTTTTGTGAGTAAGACTGGTTCCACATATTCTTTCTGGTCTTGACCAGACAGTGACAGTTTATACACAGTTGTCATCTGAATTAGGCAAACCAT
Organism: Cettia cetti; assembly: GCA_013401135.1. Taxonomy (NCBI): domain Eukaryota; kingdom Metazoa; phylum Chordata; class Aves; order Passeriformes; family Sylviidae; genus Cettia; species Cettia cetti. The sequence goes on along the minus strand of VZUI01037848.1, from coordinate 58,404 downwards.
ATGTACTCCCACCACCCTCCTGTTTGTGGGTGGCAGTGTACAGGAACAAGAACTGGGTACTTTCTCTGCCTGGCATCCCCCACCAGTGTGGATCCAAAACATGAAACTTGACTACAGAACTGTTTTGCTAGTCAACAACTACTGTACCCCACCCACATGTCGAACTAGCAGATGGTGAGACAAGCCTGTAGAACATGGTGATGGATTTTACTACGTCCCATGTAAAGTAAATAAATGATAGATGAAAATCCTATTTAAAAATCCAAATTACAGAACTAATTAGCCACAAATGCATAGCATCGTGTAGGTATGGGATTTTATATTCTCTGTAAAACTTTCATGGTCACATTAAATAACTATTACTTCAGTAATTTAAAATACTTCTTAAGCATGAGACGGTATTTTTAAAGGCATTGGTCATCCTAATGTTCTCAATATCTGAGATTTCTGACTAGGCCATTTTTCTGGAAGATCAAATACTATTCTGCTACAAGTCCTTTTGATTAGAAAAAAAAGAGAGGAATTAGATAAGTGTTTAGAGTAAGAAATCTTTCAGCATGAATAAACAGAACAAATGACTTCATTAACTTCCAGTTACTGTGCATTTGTATGTAACCATGCTACAGCTATAACCCTGTCAGCATTATTTCTATGATTTCTAAATCATGGTATGATATTTCTAAGTCACCAGCTGGTGGGTTGTTGTTTCCCCTGGACATCAGGCAAGATTTTTCCTTGCTCTTCAGGAATCAAAGTGCTGTAGGCCATGGCTGCCTCTGTTTCTCTCTCAGTTTTATTCAGCTTATTCTTTCTATGGCTGCTACACTGCTTTTTGCATAGTTACATAAATTTGGCTTGAATAATCTCAGTTTGGTATTTTAATATAATTTAGTAATTTAAAAATAACAATTTTTAACTTGATCTCTCTGTGCACAAAATTGATCACTAGAACAGAAAACTAAAATTCAGTTCAGATTGTTTTTTCTGATTAGGAGCATGCTTAGAACTTTACTAAGATAGAGGCTTTGTCCTATTGAGCTCACCATTTATATGATAAGTTACAGTATTAATGTTTGCTCTAATAGACACATTTAATATACAAAAAGGGAATTTCCACAAAGACATCTAATGAATTATTGTCACAGACAGTTTGATTACAGAAATACTATTATGTCCTAACACAATATTTAATACCAACTCTGTAGTTAAGTAACAGCAGCAGCAGCAAGATTCAAAGAAAATTGCTGATTAAGTTTGACCCAAGATACATCTTGCTTGATCAATTTTATCAGAAGAATGTTACCAGTCTCTCTCACTTCTCTGCACTGTGACCTCTATTCTCACTTTCTATTCTGTTAGGTTCACACAATTCATCTTATCTTTTTTTCTAGGGACGTCATCCCATGTGTTTTAAAAATCTGCATTTTGTACATAGCAGCAGGATATCCTCTAGAATCATTAACTGAATTTACACAGTACCTCTAAGCATAAAAAGCATAAAAAACTAAGACATTTTACTGTAAGTATGAAGATACAGTGATTCCAAATTCTAAGCTGAAGGAAAAAGGTAAACAAGTTGGTTTTCAAGTTGATTTTACAGGTGAAAGAAGTCAAGTACTTTTCTGTATCTCTGAATGAAAAAAACCCTAACACATTCTGTGATATGATCTTTACTTACTGCTAAGTCTTGAACTCCAGCATCAGAATATACCTACTATTGTAAATTATTATCATCAAGCTTCATGAAAAGCACTGAGGAAATTAAACAAAGTAAGTAAATTCTGTTTTGTACTGCATCAAAACTGAAATTACTCCCTTCTTCCATTTTCTTTAAGTGTATCTTTGCAATGGTTTTTTTGCATTGTCATTTGGCTGCCTGCTGAGTGTACATGTTGCATCCTTACAAGGAACATATTAGAGTAGTTTTAAGAGGATGAAAATGATACAATGAGTCAAGTTCATTTACTTACATTAATAGCAAAACTGTATCCATGATCATTCTAAATACAGGAGTTGTATTCAAATCTTTCTGATATCTGAATCATAGGATGAGATGCCATCCTTATCTGTTCTCTCTCCTGTTTTATTGAAGTGCCATCATGGTAAAGTCGTTCTAAATGCTGTAGTTAATTTGTGTCTAGTAAATTCAAAGACAATGTGAATGCAAAGGACAAGTGAACAAAATATAAACCCCTAGTGTTGTGAGAAGCACAGCAGAAGTTAAAAATCTATTCATTGTGCTTCCCCTTAAAAAAATTGGCTGGTAGATGACACATGTGCAACCTTTTGAATGTAATTGTATGTGTAATTATGTTGTGGTGAGTAACTAAATAATGGGTGGGTTTGTTTTTTTTGGTTGTTTTTTTTTTTTTTTTGGTTAGGAAAAAAAGCCTCCTTCTAGGTGAATTATAAAACTCTTGAGGCTTGCATTGCTTTCTCCCTAGTCCTGAAGTTGTTAAGGGTGAGTGGTATGGAGAGAAGGCTGATGTCTGGGCTGCAGGACCAGTATGTTCTCCTTGGCAACTAAGGTATTCACATTTGCCAGATTAACCTCCCAGTTATTTCTGCATGTGTTCTCATGATCCAAGAGAATTTATGTTTAAGTTTATTGACACGTAAACTGCTCTCAGCTCAAATGTGTGTGGCTTGTGAATGAGCACAAGTGTTTATCATTGTGTGAATTGCTATCTTGCTATTCTAATTGCAAAAAATTGCTTGTAAGTGTTCAATATTGTAGCATTTTAATCCTCAGTAAGTAAGTACACTAATGTGGTGTACCCATCTGACTGGAATAGACAGTCTGCTTTTAAGTTTTTCTGCAAGTTAGAGCTTGTGATGTAATGCCCATCAGATAGTTTTAAGGGACAATACTTATCATATTGGACCCTCAAATAAATACTGGAGTATTTTTCTTCAACAATCTGTAGATTTTTTTATTTTTCATACAGTAGGGGCTGTCTATGAACCTGCGTCAGAAGGACTGTACTCTGAAAAAGTGCCATTTATCATTAAGAGATGATTACTCATTTTATTTCAACATCCTGCTGTAAAGATGTTTTTGTTTTGTATGCTTCCAGCAGAGATAATGTGACAGTTTGCAGACTTTAGCAACTGCCAGTATTTGTCTCTGAATAGGAAATATCTTTGGACTTAAAGAAAAACAGAGCTGTCTTCTTACACCAATAATAACATATACAATATAGCTACACACATGCAACTGAAGAATTCTTACCAATATAGTCAGAGTATTCTTTTAGCCAGTATAGACTTTATATTCAGTACTGAAATTTACATTTAACAATATCAGTGCTGTACTGAATTCCCTACACCTCTTTCTTTTTCTCCATAAAAATCCAGCATTTTGAATAATTTTCAAATGCAGATTGTGGTCAAAGAAGTAATGCCATTACAATACATTATTTATAGATCACTGTATGATCATGTTCTTAGTTTTTTCTGTTTATTTGACTCATTTGTTATGTTTAGATTTTTGCTTATGCTTTGTGAGATACTTAGAAATAATAAAAAACATTAAAGAAAAGCTGTAATAATGAGATTTTAGTTATAATATAGATGAGGAAACATTAACTGAAAAAATGCAGTTATTTTCAAATTACTAGAACACAACATGTTTCGAAGATGAATGTTGTAAATAAAAAAAATCCTTGATAATGATTTGAAGAAATATTGAAAGCTTCTTGTTGCAACTGTAAATTTTCATTTTGTATTATCATTACTATTCTTTAGCATTGTTATTAAAATACAGTTTTATTGCTTTAAGCTAGTAAAGAAAGTCCTGGAATCATAGACCTCAAATTCTTTCTGAGTTGAACATCAATCTACTTGGTGTTTAGTCATAAGTAATTTTTAGATGCATGGATATAGGACTCACTAAAAATCTCTTCTAGCTGCCATTTTTCTTGGAACTCTTGCCCAATTTTAGTGAATTAAAATAAAAAATTGAAAGAAAACCCCAAGCCACAGTATTTTTTAAGGGTGAAAACTTGCACGTCTTTTAAAAAAATACAAAATTTTAAGTAAGAAGTATTTTAAATGTAATGAAATTTAGTGAAATTATGCAATACACATAAGCAAATTTAAAGAAAAATATTAAAATCAAGGAGCTCAAGCATTGTAAAGCATTTTCAGAAGTGCTACTTTGCATAGCAGTTGTGTTTTACTTAGAAAGAACTGCTTTAGAAATAATAAGTAATTCTATGATATTTTCTTTGTAGAAGAGTCTTGGGTTATATGTTTGTGTTAGCAGGTCAATAGTACCGTGCAAAGAAATCATAGTCAGTTATCAGGTCTGTTGGATTTAACAGAATTAAGACACTTTTTAGTACATGCAGGACTGTCCCTATCAGCTTTCCTGTCCTACACTGCATACAAAATACTCTTAGGATTTAAAAATAGACCTAGTAATATATTATTACTGTTAGTAAACAGCAACCTAAAGTGCTTGAAACAAGAACCATAGACCTGTTAAAGTATTTTAGATTGGAAAGGACCCCTGGAAAAGTCTAGTTCATCCTGCACTATGCATATACAATTAGATCTGGTTGCTCACTGCTCAGGGTTTTGTCTAAGTCAGTTTTGTATTGAGGGATGGAGATTCCACTTTTCTGGGCCCTCTGAAGTGTTTGTCTGACTTTGTGATTAACAGTAATACTACTACTAATAATTGTTTTATCTGTCCTTCTGTAGACTTCCCTGCAGTTTAACTTATGTCTCGTGCTTCTTGCTCTAACACTGTGTACCCCTGAGAAGGATCTGGCCATGCCTTTCCATCCTACAGGTAGCAATCAGATCTCAGCATAGGTGGTCCAGGTCCCTCTGACAACTGCCCTGCCCATGTATCCCCACAATTCATTTTTCACAAACCTTTGGAGAATGCAGTCTCTCCCATGATCTAGGTCATTAATAATGACATTAATAATGACATTATGACTGACCCAATATCAGTCCTTGGAGGATGTTACTTCCAGCCACCAGCTGGACTTTGTACTAATGATGACATCCCTTTGAGCCAGGAGCTTCAGCCTATTATCTTCCTACCTTAGAGTCCTTTGGATACTGTGGGATATTGTGTCAAACAAAAGTCTTGCTAAAATAAGGCTACCCCCAGCATATATTGCTCTTTCCTTGTGCTCAGACAGTAATCTCACCACAGACACCAATCAGCCTAGTCAGGTATAACAGCTGTTGGGTCAATCCATCCTCACTGTTCCCAGCCCACCTTCTTGTCATTTTTGTGCTTGAAAATTGCTTCCAGAGGAAATTGCTCTATTATTTTCCCAGAGACTGAGGTGAAGCTGACTGGCTATCAGCTCCCTGAATATTCCTTATTGCTTTTCTTGGATATGTATGTGATATTCAGCTTTTGTCAATTTACAGGAACCTCCTTTTGATTCTTTTAGACTTGACAGTGGTGTTGACCAATTGAATGAGCACCCTCACACCCTTCTCATTTGGTCCCATGGGCTTGTCTACGTCCAGTTGGCTTAAATGGATTTTCACTGTATTTTCTGCTATATGGAAATGCTTCATGCTCATAGATTCTACAGGTAGACTCTGAGATCTGAAACATGTTTGGCCACAGTTTCTCAATGGAAATGGAAGCAAAAGAGGGAACAAGTGTCCCAAACTATTCCATGTTGTTTGTCACTAGGTTGCTTAGTGGGCCCACATTTTCCGTAGTCTTTCTTTTGTTGACCTTTCCTCTGCCTTCCACATCCATTGCTAGTTTCAAGTTTTCCAGCTTCAGCTGAGGTTTGGCTTTCCTAACTCTACATTTTGGGCAATACCTGTATTATTCCTGTGTAGTCCACCTCTTTCCTACATTCAGAATTGGGCTGTTCTAGTGCTTTGAGAGGTCCCTGAAAATTAGCTTGCTTTCCCAGGCTTTCCCTTTCCCTTCCACAGCAGTCTTCTGTGAGATTCTATGAGGAAGATCACTGGACATGCTGAATTCTGCTCTCCTGAAGTCCCATGTTGTAACTGTACAATCTCACTTTCTCACTTCTGTCAGGATTTTGAACTCCACAGTCTGGTGGTTGCTGTAAAATCAAGAGGCTGCCGTTGATCTTCACATCTCTGCCTCTTTCTTCCTTGTCTGAGGGTGACAGGTCTGGAAGAGTGCCTTTCAGCTCCATCAAGAAAATTGTCATCAGCAGATTTCAGAAGTCTCCTGATTGCTGCACTATTATATATCAGCCATATTACCCCATCAGCAGATATCAGGGTTGTTTAGAGGCCTGAAGTGTCTGGAATCATGAAGCTTCCTCCATCTCTTCAACAAAGGCTTCATTGACTTTCCCTCTGGTTTTGTGTGGTTCACAGCAGGCATCTACCACCATGTCACCCACGTTAGTCTGCTCCTCTGATCCTCACTGATAAGCTTTTGGCTACGCATGGTCAGGTGTTGGATTGCAGCCTGACTTTAGCCTTTTCTCCTCAGTGATAGAATTCAGAACAGCCCCTCACACTTGACACTCACCCTTGCCCTTCACACTTGACCCCAGTGCACTGTGGTCACTTTCAGTGTGTTTGGAGTTGGCCCTAATAATGTTATTTGAGCCCACATTAATAACATTATGCCCACATGAGCAGCAAGAAGTAACATCCCAAGGGTCAGGATGAATCTCGGTAGCATCTCCACAACGTCCTGGATCCAAGCAACAGCCATCACATTCATCAAATTGATTAAGTAGATGGATGTCTCTGTTCCCTCAGCCTCAAATGACTGTCAGCTACTGCATCTTATCTGTGATGTGAACACTTGATGCAGACTCACCTGGCTCTGATGAGTCCTCCATTAGGCCTTGTTCTTCCTCACCTGTTCCTAGGTCGCTATGCCTCTTCTGCAATTATTCCTCTGTAGTCAGAGGGCAAGCCTTCCTTCTTTTGGCAGAAGTCACAAGTCTTCAACCTACCTCCTCTTGGAAGCCTTCATCCACTGCTCCTTTGATAGCAAGCTATAGATATTCCTTTTCCTTTGCATTGTTTTGAGAGCGTTGTCTCTGTGAAGATCCTGACATTCTCCTGTAAATCCTTCTGACAGAATGCTCCTCTCCTTCACAGCTGCTTTGTCCAGTGACGTAGTGCCTTGACCAGAGCACAATCCCCACAAGGCAGGCCCCATCTCCCCCATCCCAGGAGAAGGCCCCAGGCACTCCTTAGTGTGTCTGGGAATGCACAGCCACAGTTCCCAGTTGCAGCTCTCTTTGGGTCGGTGTCAAGGATGTTATTCCAGCTGATGCTGGAGGCTGTTCTGTGGTGTGGCAACACCAAGGCTGCCTAGCATCAAACTGTCCCAGGCAGGATGAGGGAGTAGTGCTGGCTGGCATAACTCCATAAACACCAGGGCAGGAATTCAATGGTGGAAAAGGTTTTTTAGAAACAAGTAAATAGAGAATGTTCTTTCTGTAGCTGCTTGACTCATGATCCAGACATAGCGGAGATCACCTCACTGCTGTTTGATGTGATGGTGAAATACCTGGATGTTTTATCCACCTCTCATCTCATGTTGGAGAAAAAACTGGATCTGGAGAGGAAACAAACCCAGTGGTACTTCATGGAGACTCATTGAAATGCAGTAAACTATCACCATCAGATTTCCATTTTATCACAAGTAAGTACATGTATTAGGCTTTATTTTTTGTTATCATTGTTTGCCATATCTGAGAAAATTAGGTGCAGCAAAGCAGAAAATAAATCAAAATTAAAAGACCCATCCTGCTGTAACATTTTTGCATGCAGGCTCTTTAATTTATTTTTAACAAGGTATTAATTAAATTTTTTTTTTGAACATTCTTATGCAAGAAAAATGACAGTGTCTTAAAACCCAATGTCATTCTCTGTTGGAAAGTGTTATTGTTATGGAGGTTCTTACAGTTTACATTTACAGTTTTGATAATACCCCATCACATTTAATTATTACAGCACACTTGTGGGTGGTTTGTGAATAGGAGAATATACACTTGATTTGGGTGGAACAAGCTGATAATCTTGTGTACAATTCATAAACAATGACACATAGAAAATGGAACCTACAAGAATAAATTTTTTAATTACAGATTACAAAATGCTGATCAGTGATGCTGATAAGGTATTTGCTCATGTTTTCTAACTTTCTGATACAGTTTTGTAGAAATACTTCTTACACTTCTTCCATTTGCTTCAGGCTGTGTTTTAAGCATCCTTCATAAAGAACATCAGTAGTTTGCACATCATATAAGATCTCAGAGTCTTTATTTAAAAAGTACAAGGACAACATTTTTGTGTAGCAAAATTGCCCTTTGAAAATTGTTACCATAGTTGTAATATAAATTTATAATTTACATAACTTCTCTTGTCTGAAATAAAATAAAAAATATTTGAACAGCCTCTGCAGGAGAGATAGGCAGATTTCCTAGCATAGGCTGTAGCCAAGCTGCCTGCAAGAAGAATAATCAAAGAATGTTTTCTACCAGCATCAACCTAGTCCAGTAGCACAACACTATGATATTTACAGATCTAGCCTGGGAGGGCCAGTATGTCTTTTGAATGTGGTAGAGGAAAGTGTAGGTTTTATAACTGGAGTCCATCAGCTAAAAATATATGACAAATATGAGAGAATTATATACAAAATATGAGCCATTTGTACCTTTTACTACTCTGAGAATATATTAAAAATGGGCGAACATGTTAGACTACCTGGATGGTCAGAACAACTTCCTTCTCTCGGTTTCTGTAGTTCTGATCTTGTGCATAAGGCACATATATTCTGCCACATTCTTTCTCTATGCCTCTCTGTGTTGTTTGGGAATTCAAGCTTATTTTTATTTTTGTATCAGCAATGTCACTAGAATGTGCATTTCATTTTTAAATTTGTATATGCAAATCCATGTATTCAGATCAAGTTCTGAGTTACTCAGAGTAATGGGGGACAACAATGCTGAGATAATGGGAAAAGTAGGTCCAGCTTTTTTTTTTTTGAGTGTAGCCTGATCTTCGGAGTGTCTCCCCATTCCATGTTAGTTGGGCTAATGGGGAGTCAGAATACATTAACAGCTTGGTCTTGGCTGGTTCATGTTGGTTGTCCTTTGCTGAGTGCTTTGTCCTAGTGTCCAAATGCATGAGAGTGCCCACTAGCAAGGCTCCTCTCTGCATTTTCCTGTTTTCACACTTGAACTGGTCTTTCCCTAACCCAGCATGCTGGGGAACATGGTGTATAGACCACAGTGAATCATCTTGCATCTAGACAGGATTTTTAACTGCACGTCGACACTGGCCCTCCCAGGCTAGATCTGTAAATATCATAGTGTTGTGCTACTGGACTAGGTTGATGCTGGTAGAAAACATTCTTTGATTATTCTTCTTGCAGGCAGCTTGGCTACAGCCTATGCTAGGAAATCTGCCTATCTCTCCTGCAGAGGCTGTTCAAATATTTGTTGGCTGAAAATAGTAAACGAAGCAGTGTAGCTGTTTTCAAACTATATGTAAATGACTAAATTTAAACCGAAGAACCTGATCAAAGCTGAAATAACTGATGCAGTTTCCTGAACTTTATCTCTGACATAAACATTTATATTCCACCTCTAGATGATTATGAGTTGATTGTATTTTTGAGGACACAGCTATATGAAGGACTAAGAAAGAAAACATAATTTAACTGGTTTTTTCACACAGTTATTTCCCACCATGTCCAAATTCAGTTCTGCTCTGCTGGCAATTGTTGTGCTAATAATCATGTTAGTTTCTAATCATCACCACATGCATCACAAAGTAGTGCTTAATTAGCAATTCAATTTGAATTAATCAAGATTTATTGTTAACTCAGAAAAAGACATAAAGATTGGATTATTGTTCATTTTATTTTCCTTTTCCTTTGTGTTTAGAAATAGATTTTCTGCCATTCAAGACATAAAATATTTTCTTTCTTAAAACCAATGTGTGTGTGTGCAGCAATTGTTTTAGTGTTGGTTAAAGCAATGAGTATGCTGGGGTTCAAAACACCTAGCATGCAACAAGTTATTAATATTTCAGAAACATACTCCAGTAATTATGTTAGGATAGAATATTAAAATATCTCTATTAAAATTACAACTAAAATTTGTTAAATTTCTATATAAAAATGTGGATGGTGGTGACTGTGCACTGCTGCATACATGTCCCTTTGGAAATGAGTGAGGACTCAGGAATGTCAGGACGACTTAGCACTCCCCAAATTGTTTTCTTATTCTTCCACCTTTCACTCCTTTGTGACACCATGCTGTTCTGTTATTTGAGTAGCAGGTCTTAGAATTTATGTCTAAATTTAAAAAATGTTGGTGTGATAAGAAGAGGGAAATCTTTTTACATTTATGCTATTTAAGTTTGGAGAATAACGTGACAATGCAAAAACTGTTTTGAAGGTACAGTTTTTTTAAGGGTTGCTGAATGTTTAATTTTTAGTGCATCAAAGCTTTTAATAAAATTGCAGAATGTAAGGGAGGAAGAGTTGTCAAAGAATATCTTGTTCATTTCCAAGAGTCACTCCTGACAGGCATTTGACCAGTCAGTCTTTAAAATATCATGTTATAGAGACAGTTCAGAAACATCAGAAGTACAAATTCTGTCTCTACAGTAAGCAATCATATGTCTGATTGAGCCTTTTTTGTTTTCCATATGGAGATAATACCTGCAGTTAGTCTGAAGCTTGCAGAAAATTTTGGTTTTTGCTTGAAAGGGTTTATACTTTATGTATGTCTGGTTTCCAGGAGACATTAGGTTGACGTATGCCCGTGTATGTATGGGATGTACATGACGCTTGAAATTTTCACACGCAATCTTAAGGTCCATATAAGGGCTCTGGTAGCACTGAGTCCGGAAAAAAAAAACCAAAAAAAAACCAAACAAACAAAAAAAAACCCCACCAAAACAAAACAAAACCAAAAGCTGTTTTCTGAGTGCATTGAAACCTGTTACATAGTGTATGAACACATATTTCTCTCTGCAGGATCCTAGATAGATAGAACACTTAATTACTGAATTAAACACTTAATTACTGAAAATTTCTTCCCCACAGTGGAAATATGTAAAAGTTATGGGTTTTCTCTTATGTTGTACCCCCCTCCCCAATTTTTTTTTTCTTTTTTTTAATTAGTTTGAGCTGAGTGATAAAAATATGGAGGCAGAGAAGGAAAGAAATGAGAATAATCAGAGGTCAACAGAACATGATTTAAAAAGTAAGATTGACATCATTTTAAGTGTAGTGTTCAAAACTGGACCTAATTACCCTAACTGAGAATCTTCTTGGTACCAAGTAGAAAGAATACACAAATCTTCAGAATTATTCTCTTTGTTTATGTATGATGCCTACCTTTTCATAACAGCATGGTATTATAGCATTATATTCTGTTTCTGATCCAACAAAATCCCCATATCTTTTGCTGCAGAGCACCAGTCCTTTTGCTTCTGTGACCAGTCCTTCTCTAGTCTGTGCATTTGTACAATTGTTTCTCCTTGCTCCCAGAACTCTGGATTTTCCCCTGTTTAAACCTCATCTGTTCTTTTAGTTTGTCCAGTTTCTCAAAACTTTCTTTGACACCAGCTGTCACTTTCATTGACACAGCTCTGTGTATGATGTATATGCTGCAGTATGATATATGATGTGAATATATCACAGTCTGGGCACTTTTAATAGGCACTCTATCTATCCATGATGCAGATTATCATTGTAATTCAGTGATAACTTTGAGTGGTTTTGCGACAAGGTCTAAAAGGAGCCTGATAAATTGTGCTCCCTACCCATTTTCAGTTTAGCAAACACTCAAAGCAGTTACCAGGTTGGTACCATTTTTATGGTCAATTATTCAGCCAACTGATCGTGATTTTGTCTAGCTCACACTTCCCTAGCTTTCTTCTAAGATATCATGAAAAACACTGTCAAAAGCCTTGCTAAAACCCACATATATAACATCCACATCTTGTTCCTAATGCACAGGAGCTGTTACCCTCTTACTGAAAAAGATATATTGGTCTAGCCTGGTTTTTTCCCCCTGCCAATTTCATGTTAGTTATTACTTGTTTTATTGGTATGTTACCAGGTTGTCTTTTCTTTTTTTTTTTAATAGAAATTCAATTGACTAGCAAAATGCTGTAATTGTAAATGTCTGTAATAAAGAAGATTAATTAAACACTGTTTGCAAATGCCACTAGAGAGCTCTATATTTCATGAAGACAGGAAAGTTAATTCTTCTGGACAGCAGTATGACAAAACAGAGATAAATAAAAGATCAGGATTTTTATTTTATTTCAACCTACTTTTTTTTTTTTTTTCCTTCTAAAGACTTTTAGATTCCTGTTAGAAGTCAAACCCAACAATTCAGGTTTCCCTTTTCCAAAAAGTATATCGTGATTTTACAGTATTGATAGTTACCAATGAAGAGATAGACAGGGCAAGTATACAGGATATGAATGAAAACAGTTTTCTTCATGGCTGGGACACAAATTTCCAGAGATGCTTTAGCTCAGTAATAAAGGTAGATGAATGCTGGAACAGAATGTTAATTGGTTCATAATTTGAACATTTTTTTGTAGGGGGATCTTTCCCCTTTCCTTTTTAATTTTGTTTTTTATACAAGAAGGCAGAATTTTTTTCAATGATCAATCAGATTAATGGGGAAACTGAAACTTTCCTTATAAACTGAGTTTATAAGGAAAATGTGAAAATCAACTGTATACCAACTGATGGAGCCTCCAGAGAGACTTTTAAAATACTGGACTCTAGAATCAAGTGTGGGTATGAGCACAGTTCAAATGAATAAGTATCAACCTAATTCCTTTGTCAATGTTTGGGATATTTTGAATATTCCAGTTTCATAGAATTCTTCAAAAGATAAACATGTCTTTCTCCTTATCTGAAAGAAGTCTCTCTGAGACTTCAAGGCATACAAAAATGATTGTTTCAAACAATAAACAGTATAAATGTAAAAAGATTTCCCTCTTCTTATCACACCAACATTTTTTAAATTTAGACATAAATTCTAAGACCTGCTACTCAAATAACAGAACAGCATGGTGTCACAAAGGAGTGAAAGGTGGAAGAATAAGAAAACAATTTGGGGAGTGCTAAGTCGTCCTGACATTCCTGAGTCCTCACTCATTTCCAAAGGGACATGTATGCAGCAGTGCACAGTCACCACCATCCACATTTTTATATAGAAATTTAACAAATTTTAGTTGTAATTTTAATAGAGATATTTTAATATTCTATCCTAACATAATTACTGGAGTATGTTTCTGAAATATTAATAACCTGTTGCATGCTAAGTGTTTTGAACCCCAGCATACTCATTGCTTTAACCAACTCTAAAACAATTGCTGCACACACACACATTGGTTTTAAGAAAGAAAGTCTTTTATGCACTCAATGTGTTGGAGAACACTTTTCTCCATGATCTTCTCACAAAATTGATCCTTATATCCTTATGTAGGTAATTTTGGTCCCTTTCCTGTGGTGAGCAAAAGTGACATTGAACTTGCATCCCATCCTCTTCTAGTCAGGATACTTTTAGTCTTCTAAGTCAGCTAGTGTCCTACTCAAAAGAGAAAAAGTATTACATAATATTGCTTTTTAAAATTATTAGGTATTTTCTAGGTGGAGTAAAGTATATCACAGTGAATTTATTTATAATTCTCAGGTTAGTAATAAAATATTACGGTTTTCTATATTCAAGTATTATGTAAATGGACCGGATTTTTTTTATAGACAGGTTATAACTTTATAGTTTATCTAACTGCTTTAACACTTTAGGATATGTTCCACTGATCTTTCAACAGTTTCTGTAGTAAGTCTGTCAATTATTTTTAGCTTGAAGTCTACGGAATTCCATTCAAACATTTCTAACAGGTTTCCTTTCTTGATGGACAGTGAGATCTGGCACCAGTTCGTATCAGCTGTCTTTTTGATCTTCCCCGCATCCCCCTCCTGCCCCCAACTCTGCCTGATTTATAAGTTATTGTTAACAATTAGCCTTTTGAGTATGAGGTTCAATATTGAAAATGTTGAAAGGAGATTTAAGTTTGAAATGTCCATGCAGTTTGACCCTTCTCTCTTTTTGCTTTGATTCCTTTGGTGTGGAGCAGATGAACTGGTTCTCTTCAGTAACTGGGCACTGACTGTTCAGGGCACAAGAAGGGGGGTCATGTGTGCCAGGACTGGAGTGCTCTCTTAAAGTCTGTTTGAGAGTCATTGCTAGGGGTTTTCATGCCATGCTACGCTGCACTCACTGCTATTGTGGCATCTTGGACATAACCTGAGTTTAAAGAGAAAATCTTGACAAGCCACCTCTAGGCTTGTAATAGATTTGGGACTAGAACAGAGGATGGGGAAGTAGTTGAAGCAGAGAATTATGCAATGGTATGTATAGTCAATGCTCAGGATGCAGTGATGTTTCTGAGGAGAAAGTTTCTAGTGCATTCATTCTGCTGTGTCCTAATAAAGTCAAAATACTTCATGGGAAAAACTTTGAAAGAAGGTTGTCTTAGATACAGGACAAATTGTCTTATGCAGACTTGGTAAGAATGTAAGTATTTAGGAATGTGTTATCTCCTGGAATTAATTTAATATTAAAGATACTAATTTGTTTAACCTGATATATTTATATAGTTTATCTCCTGTCCTCCTTTATCATGCTCTACTTTGACAAGTTGGAGTAAAAAGAAACATGAATTTATTTACACACAACAGAAATAACAGAAATAATATGTGAAGATTTGGAACAATAGGAGATCATAAAAAGTCTTACTTCGAAATACGTTGCATTAAAATAGAAGCAATAGCAGGGAGTGGGGATTTCTATTAATTCCAGAAAAACTATAAACATCGACAGAGGCAGAAATTTATATGCATTAAAGAATCCTGTGCTACAAACAAGGTGCTCATATAAGTATATGTTACTAGCAAAGGATTTGTATTCTGTGTTTTGATTTTCTTAGCTCTGCTTTGATAATGCCAGTAGCATTTGGTCATTTCAGTCTCAGTGTCTCTCTGGCATCACATCTGTATTGGTTTGGCATAGCCTGGTTTTTAGTTAGCAGAGGACCACAGAGGTGGCTCCTGTGAGAAGCTGCTGGAAGCTTCCACCATGTCCAGCAGAGACAATGGCAGATGGCTCTGAAGATGGGCATGCTGCTGGTCGAAGCTGGGCCAATGAGAGAGGCTGGTAACTCCTCTGTGACGCCATATTTAAGAAGAAAATCAAACAAAATCATGGGTTTGCTTCTAGTCAGAGAAAAAGAGCAGGTGAGAATATGTGAGGGAAAACAACATGGAGACACCAAGGCCGGTGGAGATGGAGGGAAAGGAAGTGCTCCAGGTGCCAGAGCTGAGATTCCTCTGCAGGCTGTGTTGAAGACCTTGGTGAAGCAGTTTTGTGCCTGCAGCCCATGGGGATCCACAGGGAATGCAGAGATCCACTCTCAGCCCACGAGGGAGTGGGTGGATACCTGGAGGAGGTTTTGATCCAATGGAAGACCCAGTAGAGAGAGAGGGCCCTGCTTCCAGGCTGGAGCAGCCTGTCCTTGGAGGACTGCACCCCATGGAAAGAGAGACCCACACCACAGCAGTTTTGTGAAGATTGTCTGCTCATGGGAGGGACTCACATTGCAGCAGGTGCAGTTTGGCTGCTGCTTGTGAGAGTTGACCCACACTGGAGAAGTTCATGGAGAGCTGTCTCCCGAGGGAGGGACCCCATGGTCTCACAGGGGAAGGATTCCTCTCCTGGAGGAGCAGAAGAAAATCTCAGTGATGAACTGACTAAAATTGCCATGCCCTGTCTCCCTGGGCTGTTGGCGGGAGGAAGGGAGGGGCTGGGGGGGAAAAAGTGTTTTAAGAGCTTATTTTACCTCTCATTATCCTCCTCTGATCCTGAAATAAATTTCACTTTGCAACTAAAGTTGAGCCTGCTTTCCTCTTGAAATATTTTTCTTGGTCCTTATCTCATTCATGAAACCTTTGTTAACTTTTTTTCCTTTTTCCTCCTTTGCCCTACTCTTGCAGGGAAGGGTGAGTGAGCGACTCTCGTGGGTGCCTGGCATTGGGCCAATGTCAAACCACAACAACATCATATCAAGCTCACTTCATATTTTACTATCTTGACTGTTATGCAGGTTTTGTGTTGTCCAGAACTGAGCTGCTGTTTGTTATCTAGGATGGAAGAGAGCAAATCTAACAATGCTTGTCCCTGGGAACCTACTACCTTTGTCCATTCTGTCATTTTTCCTTTGTTCAGCATTCACATCTCCGTAATTTGTTTCATATTTCTCACTTTCAGGGCTTGTTGTGAAAAGAATGTCATCAAGAGCAAAGCCTTATATGTAAAGGATATAAATAATTTGTTTAGTTTAAGAGTTTGAAAGTCTTGCTCTAAATTTAGGATCAGTAACTGAACCAGGTACTGTGCAGTCCTGGACTAACAGCTAAGTCTAGTTTTATGTGTGTATGCACAAGTGACATGTCAATTTTTGGGTTTTCCAGTGAGTGTTGGAAAAGGACAATATCTAACATAGCCTTTTTGTTCTTTCTTGTCAGAAAAATGATGAGGAGTTGAGTCTGCAAAGTAGCAGCAATGAAGCAGCCAGTTGCAAATGTGAATTATCAGAAATACTGATCTTCCAGTTGACAGTTGTGAGTCTGCACACAGAAAAGATGAGTAAAGAATATATGACGCAATCCTGCTAGAGGATGACAGGACTATGGAGAAAGGTAGACATTAGCAAAAGAAGCATCAGGTGCTATCATGCTGGTCAGAGGTGGGTTAAAATCTTCTTTGTTTTCATTTTTGTGTGCAGGTATTTTCTCTGAATTAGACAATGACATAGACATAGTGGGCAATTCAAGCAGCTCCAGTTCAAGTAATTTGACAGAGTCTGCTATTGGTAAGATTCTTCAAGAATGAAGTGTGTACACTACTTTCTAACGGTAAAGAAGTTGTTTAGTCCAATGAGTGTATTTCATTATTTGTCACAAGTTCACAATCTTTTGTTATCTCAGTAAAGAAAATAATTGTTCCTGTGTGACAGCCTTGTCCAGTTTAATACCTTTGGTATCACCAGGATTTTGGGTAGCTTGTCCCCATATTTTGCAGTAGCAGCTATGAAAACTGAAATATTATTGGGCTCCTTGAGAAAGAAGGTGGTTTTAAATTTAAACATAAGATGACTAACATTGATAAAAAACAGATGGAAGAGTGTGAAAAAGAAAGTTGAAAGAGGCAAGCTTTAGCTGTCTGGAAGAATTGACTGAATGGAACTGAAAGAATGTGTAGATTTTAATTAGGACAGAATTATGTGACAAAGCACAGCATTAATTCTGCTTATAGTTATTTATGGTAATCAAATTGGAAAGCACCCGCTGTGCTGGGTGTTTTAAGGGATGATATTTCCAATTTGCAAATAAAAAAAAACCTCAAAAAACCCTAGCTCTAACCATTATGAGTTTACTTGCTAGATTTTGAACTACCATGACCTACCTATTAAATGCATTGGGATTCTGACTAGAGAAAAATCAAAGTGCACTTTATACTAGAAAAAAAAAAAAAAAGAAGGATGTTAGAATTATGCAAAATTTAAGATTTCCATTCATAATATATGGGGATTATTTAGATGTACTTTTAAAAGGTAAAGGGAATGTAGTTGCCTGAAGATTAGAAAATATTATTCCTGCAAATGTTCCAGGCTTCAAAAAATTTAGAATAACATTATTTTATTTGTTTGCAATCCTATTTGGTAGCTGGATTTTATTTCATATTTTGGCCCAGGTGACCTCTTTTTTACTGAAATGTCTAGCCATTGGTGCAGGGCAAATAAATGATTTGGTAATTCTTTTTAAAATCCATTAAAATGATTTGCTAATTGTAACTGGATAGCCTGCCATTCTGAAGGCTGCAGGACTTGTGGCTAGCCAGCCCTGAGATTATTGTCAAAATTTTCTTCAAAAATAATAATTTTAAAAAGCACTTTTTTGTGGTCACTTTCTTGTCCTAAGAGAGTAACAGGAGAAGGCTGCAGGATACAGGGAAGCCTTGAATAACTGTGGGAGGGGGCTGCGTACAATGAAGCCCTTGAGGAAAAGCAGCTTCCAGGGACAAAGTTCAATTTTGTGTTCTTACTGAAGAATAACACATTGTGTGTCTCACAGGAATGTGATTCTTTGTGGGGTAGTTCAGCATTGTGTACAGAAATTTGAAGCCTTTGTGTAGTTTGTAATTTGCCACACCCAAAATATTAGTGGTAGTAATTTCCTTGTAGTTAATTTTTCTTTGTTAAGATTTAGACATTAACAAAATATCAGCTTTTCCTAATATTTGAATATTCCCATGCCATATTGCCATAGTTTTAATTAAATATTTTAAGTGGAAAGCTCCAGTCAGTTCTTATCAGTTCCAATAAATCAGCATTTCTAGAAGTCATTATCCATTTTTCTCTCGGCACAGAGTCTAATTATTATATAGATACTTCAGGATTGCTTTTTCAGGAAAATATCTCTGCAGTCTTACATTCTTAGATCAGCTGTAGTTTCTACTTCATGTTGAAGTCAATGTTATAGATCAGTTGTAATTAATGCTGGCAAATATTTCTACTTCCCACGAGTAAAGAAAAGATAGCTTTAAAAAAATAATTATAAGTTCAGGATAATTGGGTATTGCTTGAGATGTGCTACATTCATTAATAATCAGTGGCTAACAGAGTTTGAAATATCAGCCATGGTTTTGTCAAGCATGTCAGCATTACAGGGGAAATTGTGACCAACTTAGATCTAGCTAACTTGGAAACTGCTAACACGAAAATGAGAGTTTTAGTGTCAGGTATATTTGTGAGGATCGTGAAAGAATTTGTCTAATTGTCCTGTCATCACATCATTCTCGGAGAAAACGTGATCATTCCAATTTAAAACTAGGGTGGTATTTTGCAAAAAGGTGTGATATGCTGAGCTGTTCAGTAGCATAGAAGCTGGTATGGATTTGTCAGTGTACTAGGGATAAGCTTTTTAAAAAGTCCAATATTGTCATAATATTTTTAATGACTTTACATTTTTAATGACTTTTTTTTTCAATTATGCTTTAAGAAAAGGAATATTCTTTGTAGTATAGAATGTACAGACAATGTATTTCTACAAGACCAGCTCCTTTAACAACTCCCAGGATTGCCAAGTGCAGGGTGTGCAGATTCTGGAATAGTTGCTCCTGGTACTTGAAATGATTAATCCTACAGGAACAAAATTCTGCACATTTCAGAAGCATAGAGGCAGCAGTGACAGATGCATTTTTCTTTTCCTGAAGTCATTATAATTTCAAATTATAAAGATTGACAGAGGATAGGGACACACTGAGTCAAAAAGCTGTGAAGAGTGATGGAATGGTAACAGTTTATTAGTTGCTCTTTTTTTCTCAGATTAAAATTACAAGGTTCCCAACTTTACCTTAGCTTAGTCATAGTAAAGGATTTTTACTTGCATTTGGTTTACATGCAACTGTACCTTCACTTCTGTTGTTAAAACCAAATAGCAGGAGAATATGTGATATGTCTTAATGCATAGTAGTCCAGAAGAGCTGGTGTGTCAGTTGGGTGAGAGTTGAAAAATTTACTTTTTGTCTGGAAAGGCTCTTTTGGGCAATATTTTTTGTTTCCCTTAATTGTGTTTATTTACATCACAATCAGGACAGTGTCCTAAATACATTGAAAGACAATTCTGTGTAAAACATGCTATTAGAAAACCCTGGTCTAAGGGCTTTATGTACTTCTAACCTTCCTCCCAATATAGAGGTACCATGCAGTACCATGCAGAATTGCTCAGCCTTTTCAAGAGATTAAGAAGCCTCAAAACACAATCCTGTTTTGCTGCTGTATCTTGTTTAAAAGCTTTTCTCTTCTCTCATAATTTCATTTATGTTTCCACTATTTGGAGGAATCTCTGCAGTTATATATCTTGTGACCAATAAGCAAAGACACTTATATCTAGGATTACTTTCCTGAATTTCTGCAACCCAATAATATTTAAAGTCACCATTCAAAGTACCAAAGTTACCAAATGAAGGCAGCACAGATCTGCCTGAACAATATTCTAGCGATGTAACTCTAAAAGGGTCTTTCTTTGAGAAATGCAATTGGTTTACACAGTGCCTGGACTTGAGTCTTGTGCAGGTAATGCTCGTATCCAGTTGAACAGTTGGGGACTTCTAGAACTAGGCTACTCTCTAAATAGGAACTCTGCATGTTGTATGTGGCAAGTGATTTGGCTCATCACTTAGGTCATGAGTTTAGGTCATGACTTAGCTCGAAATTTAACTACTTTTGAGGATAACAAATACATTATGAAATAACCCCCCATTCAGTAATGTCCTTTGTTTTCTGGAGCCTGTAATTTGGGCTACATTGCAGACAGCTACGTTATATCTTGAAAGTTCTGTGGTCACAGAGATATTTTTTTAAAAAATTGTTTTGTATTCAGACCAGTTGTATTTGATGGATTGGGTGACTTGAGAAGACATTTCTTCTTTAGATAAGATGACTAGATAGTTAGGTAAGTTTTTGGAATAAGATTGTCTGACATCTGCTATATATGGTTTTCTGGTTTCAGATTGTGAAGAGAAAGTTTTGGGAATTCCTTGAAAATTTTCATTGCACCAAGAAACCTATCATTTCACAATGGGCTGTCTGTGAAGAACTTTGGAGACCTTAGTGTTTTGGAGGCTTGCTTTTCTTGATGTGTCTAAGATTCAGGTTTCTTTGAGACCTCTGGCTAATGGGATTTTGTTGAAGAAAAAAACCAAAACAGTCCAGTTTTTCTATATGATGGCTGAGTTAAGTTTGAAATGTGTTTATGTCAACTTCTGTTGCTGTACTAGAGTCATGGCTATCAAGAAAAAAACTTAGTTGCTCTGCAAAACAGCTTAATTAACCTGGTTGGGATTGTACATCACAGTGTACAGTGATTTGAAGGGCAGCCTACTTAGAGTATTTTGAATAAATAAATGTAATTGCACCATTCTCCTGAAAAGATTGTTGAGCTGTGATTCAAAAAGAACACTCCCTTTGCTTCCATTTCATTCAAGATGTACTGAAGTTCTCTGCTAATACAAAATCTTGATTCAATTTTCCTGCCAGTCTGATCAAACTTGGAAAGGTTGTCAGAGGTTTTGTTTTTTAGATACAACTGAAGTGAAAGTTAAAGCCTAAGCAAAAGTTACTATCTTCTCAGGTTTTTCTAATCTCATGTCATCTTACCACCTCTTTTCTTGCAATTGCCTGTTTAGGTGCCTGCAAGAGCAGAACACTAAATTTCATATTAAAATGTATTTGTATGATTTTTACCAATGTAAATGCTTGTAAAGAAGTGAAAGTCTTAGAAGCTGCTCTAATTACATCAGCTGCTGAAGACCAAATTATCAGTCAGAGAAATTATTTATGCCTCATTTGATACTTTTTTTAATCTCCTCAAGAAATCCGCATAGAGCTATTCAGAACAGGGAGGCTGATGAGAATGAAAAGTTTTGGCTTTTGCGTGTCTTTCACATTCTAACTAGAGTGGGTACAAAACAGGAAAGAGATGGATGGTTTGTATTTCATTTTCCCTGAGATCGTCTTGAACTGAAAAATGCCCTCTTGCAAGGCATTTGAACAAAACATATTGCCTTGCTCTTCCTATCCTTGCCAATGGAGTAGCAATGATAAAAGGAAATATGGTCCGGGTAACCCTGAGCTGAGTGAGGATACACTATGAGCTCCATGACTTATGTGAGTTAACTTGCCTACACATCTGTGCTGTTTCTTACTCCCTGACTGGCTGTGTATGATTGGCATAACTCATACAAAGAGGATGAGGGATTATGAATAAAGTCATTAGTGTTCCTTGAGTGTGTGGGTACACATGTGTTTGTTACATAGATTTTTACATGTTTGAGTCTCCTCATGTTTAGTTATTAAGTAAATTATTTTCCTGTGTTTTCATAGTGAGTAACATAATGAGATTCTTCTCTCAGATCTAGCTGCTCAGTGGGTCTCTAGCATAATAATAAGCAATAAAAATAGGCCTGAAGGGCATTTACTCTTGTTTAGTGATGTTCATCATCCTTGGGGTTTTGTTTTTTAGCATTAATAAGTATTTTCCTAACTTTAGCATATGAATCAGAAAATATTGCATCTTTGCTGTGTACAGTGAGTGGTTAGACAGACTCTTTGGTGTGAAATATCATGCACTTGTAAATACACTCATAAGACTGCAGATTAGCAAGTCAAATGTGTTGAGTCATCAAACTGATCAAGCAAATTTGGATATGAGCCCTTTACTGATAAGAGACCATTTATTTGGAACAGCCAAAGGGTGTGGTATTTCAAACACAGTTTTGTATATGAATACTTGAAAAGGGGGGTTGTTTTTCATAAAATTCTAGCAAACAGCTGTGTTCACACTTAGCTTTCTAGCCAAGTGGCTTTTGTAACTGATTTTCTTGCATATATTCACATAAGATATTATGGTATTTGTTGTGACAGAGTGTCTGAGTTTGTAACTCAAAATCCTTACCCCAAGCAACATGACTCACGTTCACTCAGAGCTTCTACTTTTGTGTTTGTGCTATTGTGTTTGCATCCAAAGCAGGTGAAATAACTGTTCCTTGAAAAGGCACAATAGTATTTTTCATTTCCTTCACTTTCTAGGCAGTGGGCACTCTATTTTCTGATTTTCTGTCTCATTAACAAAGTTAATTGAAGAACTTTTGCTTCTGTGAGGGCCTAGTTTATTTGCTATTATGTAATTCAGCTGCTCTTATTAAATAGTCTTTTTCTGCTAGCTATCACAGAATTTTGATATCTGTTTTCCTAAGTAAAGCATCAGAAAGGATTAAAATGTTTCTTTTTCTTTCATTCTCTCTCAGTCTCTGTCTCTCCATTTGAGGGAGACAAACTTGGCCTAAAGACGTATCGTTTCTTTTGGTTTTAAAGTGAATTCAGTTTGACAGATGAAAGCCTCCTTCAGATTTTTTTTTTTTAATTCAGAAGATCTCAGAAAAGCAGGAAAAATACTTCAGAGTTCAACACAAAAGTATGTTTGAACACGAAAAGATGTAAGACTCTCAGAAATATGTTTGCTCTACAGTTGCTCTAGAACTAACTGCTGTAACTAGACCAACAATGGGAAAACTATTTTGTTTGACATAAAATCTTTTCTTTTCTTACCTGTTGTTTGAGTGATTAGATGCCTTTGTTCTTGTTTAGTGATAATGTTTGTGGTGCTACTAGTCTGGAAAAAAAATCTCATGTAGACAAAGATGCAGGCTTTTTATTAAAATACATTAATTGTATGGGAAAATTGTAAGAATACCCTAATATTTCTGCTCAGACTTTCAGTTAGCAGAATTATCTTTTCATTAAACATACACTCAATCAAAATGAGATACCAGGGTTGTCTCAAATTACCATCCAAATTACCATCAAAAGAATGGTTTTACAGGAATGATTTAAGACAAATGCTTAAGACTAATATTTGCTTTAAGGCAATGCTTTCCAAGTACATAAATAATAGATGTCATCAAACATTAGCTTTCCTTCTACACATTTTTTGGCAGTATGAAATTTATTATTTCAATGTTTACATACAGTTTTATGGCTAATTAGGTGCTGGACCAATAACTGGTCTTCCTTTTCCTTCTGTTTCTTCACTAATGCATCAAAAACGTTCTCGATCATTAATTTTTCTGGTCTCTTTGGCACCATCCTTATTCCGAAATGCTCTTAATTGTTTCTTCATTTCTGCTTTTTTTTCATATCTGGAAAAAACTCTCAAAGTCACTTTTGGCTGTATCTGCCTCCTGAACAATTTTTTCATTTTACCTTTAACTTAGCTAGGTAAGTATTAATAATGATAACATTGATTCTTTTTCTGTGTTTCTCATCAGACCCTGTTTTATTCAAGTACAATGTTTTATTTTTGCTTTCAGAATGGTTTTTAGCATAACACCATTTATCACTTCCTAGCCTTACATCTTTAGTCCTATTGCAGTCAGTAATGGCAGCCTCCTCATGCTTGAGCTTTGAAGAAAGCACATTTTCTTTCTCTTGGCAGAAATTCACTACTATTCAAATCTCTGTCCCTCACATAATCATTAGCAAAAATATTTCCTTGTCTTAATTTGTAACTACTCCTTGAAACTGTAGTTTTCCCTACTACACAAAAATAGATACAAATTCTTGCCATACTGGGGCTATGGATCCATCAGGACATCATGTTTGTTCTTTCCCTGGTGTCTGTACCCATTTGTTATTGCTTATTTCAGCTTGTGAAATCTGCAGGCTGGGAAAGTATTTGTCTAGAGTTTAGAGAAGGATCTAGAATTGAAACATGTAGACCTGTATTTCTGACATTGAGATATTGCTATTCTGGTGATGTAATACTATTTTTTTCCCCCTTTAATAGTACTGACCAAGGAAAGAAAGTTTTATTTAGTAGAAGTCATTCTATTTTGGACATGCATAGTAAACTAGCCTTTATGTGACTTAAAAATGCACAGTTGTAAACGAGTGACTTTAGACAGATTTCCTTTAGAGGAAACATGAGAAGGAGTCAGGGAATACTGATATTTTCTCTACAATTGTTGATGCCAAACACTTTTTTTTTTTTTTTTTTTTTTTTTTTTTTTTTTAATGTAGTAGTGATAGAGATTATGTTGGTTCTGGATCAAGCCTGCAATCAGATAATTTTGTCTTTGCAAGAAATTCAAATTTTAACTTAAATTAAACCTAATGATTTTCAAGGTTTTGAACATTATTACATCATTCTCCTGTTGCATATAGAGTTTTTCCTCTTTTATTTTTTCCTCTTTAATGCCTATTGATCTGTTTTTGAGAGTACCTTCACTCACCCGGAGGTTCTATACTAAGAAAATCGAGTGTTTGTTCATGATGAGATGGCAGTTCCATAGTCTACCAGCTGTAGCTCTTTGCAATATGAAATATCATGGTTTTATTAATAATTGTGTTTTGAAATATTAAAAAAATAGATAATTACATTTCACACACAAATAATGAAATATCATTACTTCTTAAAAGTATGAATTCCAATGGTGAATCAGTAAGGTCTCAGGTTAATTGTCATTATCCCAGCTAAACTTCTTCTGAATACAATAAGTTTGTCCTGTAAAATGAATATTTCATATAGCCCTTGCAAATTATCATGTATTTATAAATCATGATTGATGAAACAAGTTTTCCATTTGAAGTCCTTTTACTGAGAAGCTTCACATGCTGTAAGTTGCTAAGCTGTGATTTCAGAATGCCTATAGGCTGAATTGAATAATATTTGAAATAAAAATATTTTGGTCAGTTAAGATCTTGATCTTCACAAAAAAGTGCTCATTGTCTGTACTAAGTTCTATTTTACAGCTTTTAATATAAAAACTGTATTAATAATTTTAATTATGCAGTACAAATCCAAATTTTATGTCAACTTTCTGTATTTTCACTGCTGTTTGCTGAAGAGTGCCATATAATAACGACACAGTTTAAACATAATGTCTCCGAGCTATAATGATCTACAGAAAAATACTTGGGCCTTTGTAAACAGATATTTTCTGTTCTGTGAGTAATTTGAGTAAATACATTATCTTTTGTCAGTGATGTTTTCCTTTTGCATAGAAGTCTTAAAAGCTTTGGTCAAGTCTTCAGCAGCCTATTCACACGTGTGCCCTCATCTTTTAAATAATGCTATACTTCTGGATTTAAAAAAAAACCCCAAACCCTAACAAGGAGGAGCAGTCTGCAATGTATGGATTTCATGGGAACTCCTAAAGTCTTTGAAGCACACAGATGCTACAGGTAGACTTTAAATCTGATCCTCCTAGACTTTTAAGTCATATGGTTGCTGTCATACTAGGAAAGAGAAAAAGCTCTATAAGTTTTCCTCTTTATAAAAGGGAAATCCATATTATGTCCTACTTGGTCATTGCTGTTTGCTGTTATCATTCTAAACATATTTCTATTCAGAAAAAAAAAAATAAATTGAAGAACTACAAATGAAAAGACCCTGATTTAATTACTCTTGGTTTGTAGTACAAGTCATTGACAGGAAAAGAGGAGACAAATACCACAGGACAGGGAGCAGTGAAAATGGGAACATGTCAAAGAAGTAAAGGTTTTATGAGTGTCCTAACATAACTAAAGATTTTAAGGTTATAATGGCAAGACCATACTGGGTTCTTTTGGGCCTTGAATATAGCCAGTATTGAAACAGTTGGTAGAGGGGTGAAAATGAAGCAAAAAGAGCTAAATCAGAATTGTTCTTCTGGTGGCATATATTTTAGATTATAATAGCATGGCTTCCACTGTCAGCTTGAGCAGAACCAACTTACATTCTTATTTAAGTGATGCCAAGGAAATGCAAAGCATCTTTTCCTCTTACCTGATTATTAAGAGAAGACCCAGGGAAAATACGTCAAAATGAATTTCACTTGACTTTCTCAAGACATCTGCCAAAAGGCAGTGCAACAAAAAAACCCCAGCAATATCAATGATATTGTCTTCCTAATCCTACTAGGATTGTGTCTTGCTGTGGTAGAGAAGGATGTTTTCTGTATCCCTGTATTTCTGTGAGAGCACAGTTCAGATCTGGATGGTCTTTAGACACTAATATTTGTGAACGTCTTTCTTCTTATTAAAGTAGCCAGCACAGAAATTCATCAGTAGAAAAGTAATAGTTCTACTGTGAACGAGTTAATGTTGGTATTTGGGTTTCATCCCCCTATCAGTAGAATTTTTAATCTTTACATAAGATCACACTGAAAAAAAAAAAGAGAAAAGTTTCTGTGGTTGTAAATTTATACATAAGACTTGATGATCCTCAGGGTGTTTCTGTGAGAGTAAATGTTAGAATACCTAAATTAGCCTCTGAAGTGTAGTCTAGAGATAATTGTATTTAAGAGAGGTACAGGACTGCTAGCTGAAGTTCACTACTTCAGCAAAAGCTCTTTGCTTAGTTTCCAGGTCTAATAGTCAACTTGGAAAGATTATTTTGTGAACAAATGTTCTGTAGTGATACACCAAGTGTTTTATAGTGGAAATGTGCTGGTAAGATTTTATTTAATCTCTGGGCCTGACAATGTGTAAGACTTTAATACAGAAGATTAAAAATCCTAAAGAATAGATTTACCTCATTGACATTGTCCACATCAGACAAGTTATTATAAAGCTCAGGGTAGAATGAAAATAAATTTCATAACATCAAAATATGTATAAAAAATAGTGTGGTTAGTCTATGTAAAAAAAATCAGTTAAGGAAATTATGTTTATCACATATTTATTCTTCTGAATAAATGTGACAAAATTTTAACAATTGTTAATACTGCTTTTCTCATGGAGTAATTTCAGTGAGAGTGATCATGGAGTGATTCAGAGAAAGGGATTTTCTTTTGAAACATGTTGTCACTTACATTGTCTAAATTTTTAACGTTTTAGATTATCCTTTTTTGTTCCCAGTGTTATTGGGAAAACAAGCATTTCAACTTGGTATTTACAAGTTTTAAACATTTTATGCTATTAATGTAGTAAGGCAACAAAATGAGCTGCCCTCCTGATTTTACTCTTGTCATCTACAGCGTCGGCAGGAATTGCTGTATCACAAAGGAAGGTGCGTCAGATCAGTGACCCTGTTCAGCAGATTCTTATTCAGCTGCACAAAATTATCTTTATCACTCAAGTATGCATTACTGTTGCTTCTGACATTCTGTACTTTTTAGTCATTCACTGTTGTCAAAATGATGTTACTGCAAAGTGCTGCTAATTTAGTTACTGTTCTTTAAAAACAACAGAACTTGACATTTTTGCAGATGGCAGGATGCTTTAAAAATATATCATTACACTAAAGACTGACTTTGAATATTAGTATGTGGAGGATGGCAATAATTGAGTCATATTAAAAAAGAAAAAGCTGTGGCTCGCCTCAGAAATATGGATTTTACAGTAAAGTATTTTTACAACATTCTGTTGTACCAGCAATATGACTACTTAAGGTGACAATATCATATACTGACATGAAGAGTTAATAAAATGCTTTCCTCTGTAGTAATAGTTTCAAAATAACTTTGAAGGTATATTTTAATTATCAGTACATAGTAATACTCTCTTGGGAGTTTTAGTGCAATAGATAAAATTCTGAATATGTCAACTATTTTGAAATGTCAGATACTTTTCAAATTTAAGACTTGTTTTAAAACTAAGTTCAATTGTTTCCTAGTGAGAGAGAGTTGAAGTTATTTCATGCTGATTCCAAAGCAAAACTGGAGCTGAACTGATGCGCCTTGAACTCTCACATAAAAATGTGATTTTGCTATCTTAAATAAGCAGATTTTTATTTTACAGAATGCAGTGTTTCCATTTGGGATGTGATGTTTATCACTTCAGGGCTTTTGAGATTGATTAGCCAAATTTATTTGGTTTTCTTTCGAATAGAATAACAACTGAACTTGGGTGTGCTTTACATGTCTCTCTTTTTCTTTTTTCTTTTTTCTTTTTAATTTTCAAGCTTATCAAAGCAGGTAATACAAGAATTAAATTGTCAAAGACAAAGGAAATAGACATTATTTAAAATAATTGGAAATTATATCCTTCTCCTATGGCAGAAATGAGGCAGTTCAGTTTTTACATGGTGTATTGGGAGTATGTCCAAGGTGCTCATTAGTGAGCCTGTCCTCTGTGTTGAAGAAGGTTTTCTCAAGTGCCTCACTAATTAATATGAGTTATTATAATGTGGATGCTCAAGAACTTAGAAGTAACAGCTCAAAAACTGGCTCAGAGCTGACCACTGAAATAATAGCAACAGCTTTTCTCTAATTTTGGAGAAACCAGAATCCATACCTGTACTTGTTTACTATGTTCCATATGCCTCCCTTGCACTTGTTTATGTTCTTACAAATTTAAGGTTGAGTATTTTTTAAAATACATAGCTGTTTTCTCAAACTGTTACATATTCCAGCTGACCGTTCTAAACTGAAGTTTGCAAGGAAGAGTTCTCGCCTGTTAGTTCTCTGCTGCCAGCAGCCTTCCCTGTTTCCATGGGAACAAGAATCAGAGTGATCTCTGGAAAACAATGTAAGAGAAAGCTTTTTAAAATGCATTATGTAAATCCTTTTTTTTTTTTTTTTTTTTTTAGCTGATCTGACAGCTGATTTCATTGAAACAAACGCTAAAATTGAATGCTTAATGCCCAAGGCAACTCCCAAGTTTCTCAAGCACAGGACTTGTTCTTTACCATTTCTGCTTCAGAATATCCCAGTATCCCCATGGTACATTAAATACACACAATTGACTGCAGTGGTATGTAATCCATAGGATATGATGTTGGCCTTTCCTAAGGCATCTTATTTTTACTCTCTTATAGGCTAAAGAACATTCAACCTCTGACTTAAAGCATATGTGTAAAGCCTTATCTGTGTGAAAAAAGAGTAGTATCTGTCTGTTAAAAAAAAAAATCTGCATGCCAGCAGCTGTCTGGAGAAGCCTTTTGTGCTTAGCATGTGACTTTGATCCTTGGTTTGTCAGAGCAAATCAGGACTCCTGTGAGGCCAATAGAACCGCTCTGGATTTATAGCTGTCGAAAAGCAGTAATTTGTTCCAGTGGGATAAACGTCTTTATAATGTGTACTATGTCAGTGTTTGAATGTGAATCATTAGTGATCAACCCCTCCCTAAGTAGTTAAAAAGCTTCTTGAAGTCAGTGGAGTGGCACTTCATGAATTTACATCAATGAAATTATTATAAAGTGTATACTAAATGGTTGAAAATCATAGTTTTTCAAACATTGTCTGCAGGTATAAACAACTACAAAGAAACAGCATAAAAGATAAATTCAAAAGGGTAGTAACATACCATAGAATTGTTGTCAGACTGGGTTGGTGTAATTGCAGTGACCAATAGCTGAAACTGTACATTTACTGTTGGAGCATAAAAATTATTTTAAAGGAAAAGGCATCCTTTGAACTCTCTATTATTGAAGACTTTAAGTATTACAGAGTATGATCTGTGGGGTTTTTGTTTGGGTTTTGGTTTTTTTAAAATATAGATGAAAGATGTGTTCTTTTTCAACCAAAAAGATTCAGGAGGAAAAAGTACATAAGATCAGTTATGCTTTATATATAAGTGAAAGATAAATTGCCTCCCTCAGGAAGCTTAGAGCAAAAGGGATGCTCTGAATTGTATTAAGACCCATGAGGACCTTAAAAGAGGCCATTGAAGCCATTCTACGCACATTGAATGTAGGTCTAAGCTTTATTCCCTTAACTTCAGACAGAGCGACTCATGAAATCTAACATGAAATCCTGTGTAATGTTCTATGTGCTTCATCTGTTGAAAAGTGTCCCCAATACTAGCACTTTGATCAGGGAGGCAATCTGGTATTACCAGTGTTAGGCTAATAATGATGTTTACCTTCAAGATTGGAGAAATTGAGTTACATGGTAAACTAAGCCTAACAGAATGGGCAAATGAAGGAGCCTTTTTATAATATGCCATTAAATCAAGTCTTATACTGTCGTTTATCACCATGCCATTAGATATCAATGTTTCTTTTTGCAGTGTAGCTACATTTCCCAATAATGGCACTTCTGAGTGGGTTGTTTTTATGGCAGGTGTAACTGAATGGTGAAAGTGTATTTCTTTGTTTCATGTAGCTTCCTCCAGCTTTGCAATGCAACTTAAAAAGGAGAATCATCAAGAAATTCAAAAAATTCCTCTTCAGTCAGCAGAACAATCCTTGTAATCTGAAATCAGAAATCAAAAAGGTATGGTTCACCATTTACCACTTGTGGTCAAGTTTTTCTCTCTTTCCGTTCAATCATGCTATTGATATTAGTATCAGAGAAATATAAGTGTAAGAGTTCATTTTCAAAAGGAAATCTTTAGAATATTCTCCAGCTATCCTTCCTATATTTGGCAAATATGGACTCTCCTCAAGTAAGAAGTTTCTGCAGGTACGTTTCAAGTTTGTATCTTGTCATTAGAATCTTCCTGTAAATGAAAAGGACCTGCTAGCTCCTAATACACAAAACCAGACTTCATCTCATCAGAGCTCAAAAGGACAAGAGGAAGGGCAATGTAACTAGAGGTTGTGTAAGCTCTTAATTTATGCAAACTCGTCTTGATATGTTAATAGTTCCTTGATATTTTTCATATTTTGTACTGTACTCTTATTCAAACCATTAATCCTAAGAAAGCAGTGTCCCAGAGCACCTTGAATATAACATGCCTTGTCCTGTTGTGGCACAGTGTGTCAACAACATTCTAGTGTCATCAGTTTAAGAGTACTGCAGATTTGTAAGAGTGGCCTGACGGAAGAAGCATGCTTGCATGTTTTCCAGTGACATGCTGGATGCTCTCCAACAGAGAAAGATCTAATGACTAATATCAGAATTTCCAAATGTTCCTTCAAAATCTCCTGAGAGGACTGTAATCAGCAAAGGATGAACTTTCCTTCCTTGGCATCTGTGTACTGTGGGAGACTGAAGCTAAGACATTTCATTTATAATTTGATGATAAAGCAGTTATCAGATATATTATTGTACCTAAAATTTGATGGCTAAGGTGGCTTATTATCATTCAAATAATTCTCCTCTGTAACTTAATTTGATTTTTGTCTACTTCCACTGAATTGTGGGATCTGCTGTGTCATTATTTGCTATTAAACAGACTGATCTCAAATGCTGTATCCTTCCTTTGCTTTTGTAATAATTAGGTGTTAAAACTTCCTGTAAGGTGGCACTTTGGTAGAACATTAGTAAGGTAGTTAAAGATGCTTCTTTCTGAGCTATCACTTTCATGCTGTCCTGTAAATCAAGTTGGGATTTACATAAAAACTCCTGTATTTCATCCATAACACTAAATCTAAGAAATACCTGCTCATTGTGTATTGAGTTGATGTTTTCAGAAAAGGATGCCCAAAAATATGGTAAGATAAAGGAAGAAAAATTAGGTGAAAACACCTAATCTTCAGGTGTTAAGAAATAAAGGAAATTATTTGTAAATGTTATCAACTGTAAAATTGTGGTAGCTTCGAAACTATTGGAATTAAACCTGTAGCAAAGGGAAGAAATACTCTATTTAAAAAGTAAATGGTATGAAATTGAAAATGTTTGAAACATTGAATACAATTCTGGGCATTCTACTTTGAAGGAAATAGTTATATTCTATTAATGGAAGGCAACAAGAAAAAGTGCCGTTAGAAAGATGGCAAATTGATAAGCATAAATGTTACATAATTTACCAAACACAACACTGTAAATGTACTGGGTGACATGGATATAATTTGGAGGTAACAGAAGGAACATAAACAGAGAAAAGGATTAGGTTGAACTCTTACAGCAAATGTTGTTATGAAGTTGTACAATTTCTGGAAATAAAATTTAAAAATAATGGGTTTTTAACTACGCCAAATTAGAAAACCTAATAAGAATTACTGCAAAAAGATTCCTCCACTGATCAGTGATGGGGTAAAAAGTCATTCAACAACAGAGATTCCTCAATTTCTGTAACTGTAGAAGTGTTATCATGCTGCAGAAATGCATGACTGAAATTTCTCTCCTGCACAAGAAGTGTCCCTGTCAGAGCTCTTACCAGTGGATATTTTCAAAACTAGATGTTTTTAAGTTTAATGTCAGTACCATTGCTCATACAGTCAAGTAGCTGGACTGATTTCAGGTTTTGAAAGTGCTGTGTTCTTGCTAATGGGTATTACACCACTTGAATTTTGGCTAACAGTTTCACCCGAAGCCACAGTTTTAAAAGCCAGAGTCATCAGCTGCTTCTCTCATAGGTTCAAGATAATACACTTTCCTGATTATCTTCACACAAATGTATAATTTGTGGCATTTCATTCAGATCACCTGAAGAATTCAGTGTTTTATACCAAGTACAGCCTGCAGTGTTCAGTGTTTCTGGAGAGAAAAAGTAGGAAGCTCATAACTGTGTTCACTACTTTTTCATTAATCTAAAAAGTACTGAAATTTCTTTTGACTTCTGATTGCACTGAGAAACATAGGAAAGGGTAAGCTGCCTTCTAGAAGTCAGAAGTTTTGGCAAATGGGAAGGATGGACATTTCAGGTGTTTTTATTTTTTTGGTCCCTTTTTCCCTCCCCCCCCTGCCCCCCAGCTACTGCAAGGTTCTCATGAGTTGATTGAACCCAATATCTTCACAGCAGATTGCCATGGGGTGCATCTTTTTTCATGTGGAAATATGTTCCTTCCACATGATAGAAAAGGTAAAAAAAGCATCATAAACTGTAGTGGCATATGTATTTCTAATAAAGTGTATGGTATCAAAGAAGAAGGAATTTGCTAATCCAAGATCAGTCTTTAAAGACAAAGTTCTAATTGACCATACTGATTTTCTAGGGGCTTGGCTTGTTTGTTTTTTGTTTGGCATTGTTGATTGGTTGGGTTTTGTTTTATTGAATTTCTGGTAAGATATACAGTTCAGCACTGCTGGAACTTTCTACGATTGAAGAGAGTACACTTTGAATTCATAAAGAGATATCAAAGATGCAAATAATTTATGGCTCATCCATGAAAATTAATAGAAATATTTGTAACTGAAAACGTCATACTTAGTTAGGATTTACCTGTCCTTGGGTATGATTTTTAAACAAATTCTGTTTAAACCCTTATGTTGTTCTATTGTCATGTTTGAAACAGTTGTAATGAATTGATTTAATCACATAACTATATTAAGCCATACAAACTTGAGGAGGGAAAAATACACACACACACACACATATATATGTATATATACTTTAAAAAATATATCACATTCATTGTGATATAGAATGTGTCAATTCTACTTTGGACTAGTGATACTCAGTGACGCAAATCATAAACAGCATATATAATCAAACCTACAAGCTGGGGCATTACCTGGGGTGGGGAACTACAATTCCTGGGTCAGAGACATTTTCATTGTGTGGTTTTTTGTGCAATGGATCTAAGGGAGAAGTGCAGCCTGTATTTTTGGTAATTGTGCCATTTACATTCTTCTAAATACGGAAAAAACTGTGTTGCAATCCATGGACTAGAGGATACAGTAGCATTAAAATCTGTGGCACCAGAAAGAAGAGTGAGAAACTAGTTTTGATGGCCTTTGTGTTGAAAATAGCATATTTCTTCCACGGCTTATTGCAAAAACCAAAATTAATACTAGGTGTCAAGGGTGATATTTGAGTAGGAAATGAGTCCCTAACAATCACACACAAGCATTATTTTGTTCCTGGAGACGATAATGCAATTTGTTGAGATGCTCATTATCTGTAATTTTTGAATCTCTTAACCTGCAGACAATACTTTTGTCCTCACAAATTGCTGCTGGCTGTGTGCCCTTTTCACTGTAAATTTCCACTGTAAGTGGGAAAAAATGAGAAAGTTGCATTTCTGAGTTCATGAGCCTTCTGAGTTACCTTAAGACTTTAAATTATTTTCCTTTGGTTAGAATACATCCATAAAGTGTATGTGTCAAATGTCCATATCATGCCATAAAATGACCCCACCTTTTCAGGGGTTCATTGTGCTCAGTGGGAGTTACTGATCATGAAGCATCTGTCTTGTCATTTTGTTTGACATGGAATTGCTAAGAAACTGACAAGGGAGCATAAATCCCAAATTCAGTAGTATAACATTACTTGCCTTTTACTTTAAGGCATTCTTGGCACTTCTGGCATGGCAGAAGGGTTGACATATGAGCAGTTGCAGGTAAGCTTTATATTTACCTATATGTATTCATTTATTACTCTTATTGAACATAATTCTCTGAAATTAATTCTTTTATGTTGTAGACTCTAATTGAAGACGTTCTAGAGGAAAGTGGTTATTACAGTTTCTCTTCTAACAGGTCAGTCTAATTAATTTAAAAAGGAAAGGTTAATTACGATGTGCTAAACCCAACTGCATTGTCTTCCTGTTTATGTGACTGCAATTCACTTTAAACTTAGTGCAGGATGTGGTTTATTATAATACATGGATAAATGGACTGGAAGAAATCTATATGGGACATATTAGCAAATCTAAGCAGATTTTTTTTTGGCCACATCTGTTTTCTTCATTCAGATGAAAGAGTTGTACAAGTGTGGCAGCAATTTCCTCACATTTTTTTCCCACATAAATTCGCATCTGAACAAAAGGTTAATTACATGGAAGTATATTTTATTTTAACACTGTCATTACAGGGTTTAAAGGATAAAGCTGATATATTTAGCAACATATTTGAGCACAGCCCAAAAGCCAATATAAATGTTAAGTAGCACAAAAGTACAGGGGATGAAAAAAATTTGGTGGTCTTTGAAACTAGGCAAATGCTTTGTCCTCAAGATGGTATATCTTTCCTGCAAGAAAATTTTGACACAAGAATGAAAATATACTAACTCTATAATTTTTTGATATTTTTCACCTGATATCCTATTATTTATCATCTCAAATATTCTCTAATGCAAAAAACCCCCATTAACTATTTCAATCAAGTAAGTCTATTATTATCTCTACATTAATCACCATTTTAAAGTCTGGGAGACCGCAGTTAGGTTTCCTAAAACAAATAATCAGAAAGCCTCCCCACCCCTTGCTCTCCCTATCATAAGTATTAAGAGGTTTTAAGAACTTATAGTTCCTGATACCTCAGCAGTATTTTTCAGTTATTTTTTATCTCTGCAAAGTTTTTGGTATGATTCAAGCTTGAAAAATTTCTGATGGTAGTCTGAATATTTCTATAGGCTACTCATTAAATTGGTATTTCAGCCTGCAAGTGTCTTGCAGCTGCCAACTCAAAGTATTGAAAATCATGATTCAACACTCCCAAAATAAAATAATGGTTCAATCTTTAAACGTTCAGGGTGTACTTGAATTATGTTTACAGATCACTTTTTCATCCATGAGGTCTAACAGACTTCTTTATAAATGTTTTCAAGTACCTTAAAAATTTTGTCCTAATGACAAGCTCTCAGGATTTGATGCTGTAGAAGGAGTATTGCACAACTTATGAATAAGGGAAAACAGACATCAGGGCCTACCAAGTCCTATTATAAATATACAAATGTGTGGTAATGTTATAGGCATTTATCTCACAAAGAGACTAGTAAAAAGTGTTTTATTTAATTAAGTGTAATGAAGGAGGTGAATATGCTGAATATGGACTTCAGGTGATTTTTTTACAAGAACTACTACAGAGATAAGGTATCTTTTAAAGGAAAGCAGAATCATAGTGTATCTCATTTTGAAAGAACATGTAAGGATTGAGTCCAACTCTCTGCTCCTCACAGGACTTCCTAAAACTAAGCCATAGGACCAAGAGCATCATCCAGATACTCTTTGAGCTCAGACAGGCTGGTGCTGTGATCACTTGCCTGGGGAGACAGTTCCAGTGAGGAACCTTTTACTCATGGCTAATCTGAACTTGCCTTAGCACAATTTCATTTCATTCCTTTGAGTCCTATTGCTGTAAATGTAATTGCTGAAATGTAGAGCATACTTCAAGATTGCAGGCACATACGCTGGTACTTTCAATATAAGAGTGCCACAGGAATTTGCATGGGACTAACAGCAGTGAAATAATTAACTGTTTTTGCTGATTTATTCAGAACTTTTTTTCTGCTCTGCTGGAATTCCTTAGAGACTAGCTGTTCTGCAGAAAACTAACTTAAGATTCTAAATCTTAAAAATGTTATTTTAAGGGAGGCATAAAAACTTCTCCTTTATAGCAACATGGGATGATAGTGTAGTGTAAAGAATTCTTCTTGATCCTGCAGAAGGGAACGAGTGAAAGAGCAAGCAGTACATTTCAACATGTATGTAAGGTCTGGAGAAGGCCAGGGATATTCATCCTTAATCATACTGGGGGATGTGCTATGTCTTTGGTTTTCACAGGCACACAGGAAAATTGGAAAGCACATTTTGTGTCCCCTGAGTCACGCAATTTCTTCAGCAGCACCTCTAGTATGTTATCCACAATCAGTGCTGATCTGTGTTTTCTTCATGGGATTCATAGCAAAGACAAAATTGATTTTGGAGTGAATGTTGGAGGAATGGAGTGAAATCTCCTCACAGGTGTGAATCTCCTTAGAAGCTAAGATGTATGTGGTCTAGATTTTGTTGGGGTTTTTTCTTATTGCTTAGATTTGTTAATGGTGTGCATATGACAGCCATTGCAGATTTTGCCTAACTCCACTGCATGTGTGTCACTACAGCATGTCCTGGCTTCAGCTGGCAGATACAAGACAGTCATACTGCAACCCTGTTGTTGGTCTGTCACCAGCAACTTGTTTTTTCACTGTGATTTTTCTGGTGGATTGACTGTGGCTGGATGCCAGGTACCCACCACAGCTGCTCTGTCACTCCCCTCTACAACTGGCCAGGGGAGAGAAAATATAATAAAAAGGATCCTGAATAGAGATAAGGACATCAATCACCGATTCCTGTCACAGGCAGAACAGACTTGACTTGGGAATATTAGCTGAATTTATTACCAATCGGAATCAGAGCAGGATAATAAGAAGCAAAACAAATCTTAAAAATACCTTCCCCCACTCCCTTCTCTCCTTCCTGGGCTTTACCTCCTCCCCTAAAGTGGTGCAGACAGACAGGGAATGGGAGTTACAGTCAGTTCATCACAGGTTGTTCCTTCTGCTGTTCAGGGAGAGGAGTCCTTCCCCTGTGGGGTTACTCCCACAGGAGACAGTTCTCCACAAACCTCTCCAGTCAGAGTGCTTCCCAGGTGTTACAGTTCTTCACAAACTACCCCAATGTGGGTTGCTTTTCAAGAGGTGCAGTCCTTCCAGAACAGCCTGGGTCCTCCACACATAAGTCCTTCCAGGAAACCTGCTCCAGTGTGGGCTCCTCTCTCCATGGGTCTTCAGATCCCTGCCAGGGGGCTGTTACAGTACAGGCCTCCCATGGCTTCACAGCCTCCTCTCAGGCATTCTCCTCTCCAGTGTGGGTCTCCCCCA
This sequence comes from Cettia cetti, assembly GCA_013401135.1. Classification (NCBI taxonomy): domain Eukaryota; kingdom Metazoa; phylum Chordata; class Aves; order Passeriformes; family Sylviidae; genus Cettia; species Cettia cetti. The sequence continues at coordinate 20,418 of VZUI01037848.1, read as the reverse complement.
TGGGCTGCAGGGGGATCTCTGCACTCCCACGGATCTCCCTGGCTGCAGGGACACAGCTGCCTCACCATGGGCTGCACCACGGGCTGCAGGGGAATCTCTGGTGCCTGAAGCACCTCCTGCCCTCCTTCTCCACTGACCTTGGTGTATGCAGAGTTGTTGTTCTCACTTATTCCTCTCACTCTGCTCTTCTCCAAGCACAGCTAAATCTGAACAATGACTTCTTTTCCTTTAAAATCTGTTATCACAGAGGCATTATCACCATCTCTGGCTCAGCCTTGGCCAGCAGCAGCCCTGGAGCTGGCAGACATTGACTCTGTCAGACATGGGGGGAAGCTTCCAGCAGCTTCTTACAGAAGCCACTCCCGTAGCCTTCCACTACCGAAACCTGTCCATGCAAACCCAGTTTGAATACTGTTATTTGCTGTGATGCATAATTATGTTTGGTTCCCCTGTCACTACTATGTTGTTTCCTGGACAAGGTTCTATCCCAAATAACTTTTATTTTTCCCTCCAGAAAACTGATGGATCATGCTTTAGCCTTAGTCAAAAACATGTCTATATTTCCAGAGAACTTGCCATCTTTTCTAAAGTGTGTTCTGCTCAGTGCCATTCAGAGCTTTAAGAACTTAAGATTTTTTTTTCCTGCTCACACTGTCCCCAAATAACCAGAGTCCAGTTTTAATAGCTGTCCAGTATTGAATGATTCATTTGGCTAGCAGACATCAATCATTAGGTTGCACCTCAAACTCTCCAAACAACATAAGCAAGCTAGAAGAACAAATCAGTTTCCTGAGCTGCACTGCAAGTCACTTATCGGTGCCCACCATTACTTGGTTTTATTCCATCCCACTGTAATTGGTTTGCAAACCCTCACAGCAACATCCCATCAGCCATTCTTGCCTAAAGCTGTTTTGAGCTGTTTTGAGGCTCTGCCTCCTTTTACATACAGTGAGACATTTCAGAAGCAACTGCAAATTTTCTAGCAGAACCTCAAACCATCCTGTGGCTTTCCTGCGATCCCCTTCTCAGAAAAGTGTTCACAGAAGATCTTTAGAAAAAAGTACTTGGAGTAATGAATATCTGTATCTTGTTTGCTTTAGCAATATATAGGGTGATACTATTTTTAAACTTACTTATGTTTCAGTTAAAAGCTTTCAGTTTAGATTGCGTTTTTCATTTTATAGGTTGTAATGATGCAGCATGTGTGGGTCTTTCCCAGTGGAAATAGAATGACAGTGCTTCTAGCAGAAAACAAATTGCCTTCCCTTCAGCTCATAATATGTTTCTGGCTTGTCTAGTAGAAATGAGAAGGAAAAGAACTTCAAGGCTCAAAAGTCCTTAGAAGGAACATCAAAACACCACAAACTTGATTTGCAAAATTGCAAATGTTTAAAGATGGTTTTCATTTTAGGGCCACATTTCTTCATGTTTTCTGACCCAGTTGACATTGACATTATCTATTCCATATATTGTAAGGCTACAAGGTGAATCCTGGTTTAGAGCAAAGAATTAGGATGTGTCCTATGGCTAAAAGCACTATTAAATGTAAAATAATTAGCTAACATAATAAGGCAATCTTCTACCTCACTGTGGAACACGCTTTATAGAGCAAATTCTGAAAATATCTTGTATTTATTTTCTGGTGGGGGAATTTATATGCATTCTCTTTCTCTCCAATCACAGTTTCCCCTTGCTGTGCATTTCTGAAATTCTAAGAATATAAGGTGGGAAACCAAACCATAAGTGAGGTGATATGAAAATTGTAGTAGGACAAATAAACTGTATAAAGAGTTAAAAATAATTCAAGCAACTTGATTGGGGGGTGAGAGAAACATGAATTCTTTAGAAACTGACAGCTTCATATGAATAATGTCATGCTGCTTTTCCCCCCCCATTTTCATTATAGTAGTAATTACTATCTCAATACCAGTCATTTCATGGGGATTAATGACCAGCTGAGGATAATGACCCTCAGCTTTATCTTGAATAATCAACTTGTGCCCATTTATCACTAATCTCCTGAAATTACTCAGCACTCCAGTTGTATTACTTATTTATACTGAAATTTGGTAAACATGTATAAAAAGACCCTGTAATGTTTCCAAATTATTCCGCTCACATCCATTGTGCCACTCATTCTTTTTTCCACCTTCTGATTTAATATTATACTGCACAAGAGGCAAGCTCCTTGTTTGTGAGGCTATTTATGAATAAGGCAGTGAATACCAGTTTCAAAATTTCATCCTGCTTTTTTTATATAAAAGTACACATGTAATACCCAAATTCATGCAGAAATCTATTTTTAACAAATTGCTTGAAGAGATCTGATCCAAGCAGAAATTCAATAATAAGAAAAAATGCAGTGGTCAGAGACTGGAGATGTCTTCAGCTGAGTGCTGTAGCTCTGTTGAGGTTCCACTCCCATGGGCAGCCTCAGCACCACACAACCACTTGCTCACTCCCCTGCAGTAGGACAGGTGAGACAACTGGAAGAGTAAAAGCAAAAAAAGCTCTTGGCTTGAGGTAAAGACAGTCTAATAAGTAAAGCAGAATCTGCACCTGCAGGCAATGCAAAAGAAAGAATTCTTTCTCTGCTTCCCAACAGCAGGTAGGCTTAGCCATTTCCAGGAAAGCAGGACTTTATCACATCTCATGGCTACTTGGGAAGACAAGTGCCATAACTCCAAATATACCCTGCCCTTCCTTCTTCTTTCCTCCAGCTTTTATTGCAGAGCATGATGCCACATGGTGTGGAACATTCCTTTAGTCTGTTGGGGTCAGCTGTCCTGGCAGCATCCCTTCCCAGCTTCATGTGCACTCCCAGCCTAAGCATTGGTGGGGAGATGAGAGATGCAAAAATGGCCCTGGTGCTGTAAGCATTATTCAGCAATAGCTAAAACACTGGTATGTTGTCAACACCATTTTCAGCACAAATTCAAAACATAGCAGCATGCAAATTACTCTGAAGAAATTTAACTCTAACCCAGCCAAAAGCATACAAGCTCAAATGACCGTGTCTGTTTGTGAGGAATGCTTCAACATTTGTTTTGTAGGAAGAAAAATGGTTGCAGTGCAAGTAAGACTAGAAGGAAACATAGCTTCATAATCAAATGCATATATTGATATGTTGTCACACATAATTTCTTAACTTTTTCCAGTGAAATTTATTCCATTGTTACTGGAATTTTAGAAATAGAGAAGCAACTAATTTTGTCATTAGAAAGAGCTATTTCATGAACAGCAAATCTGTCAAGTCTGGCTCTAATGATAGCTATACATTTTTAACTACTCAAATAATATCTCAAGGTATTATCCCCAGAAGGATTACATAGCTCAGGAATGACAGCAAATTCTGAACTGTGCCTGCTTGAGGCAGCTCTCATTTGTATTTGGTCTATGGTCCATAATTCGAAAATAGAAATGCATTAGTGGAGCTTTTTCTGCCTGCAAATTTTTACCATGTTAATTAAGTATTCTTCAACATAATGTACCTCTTTAATTCTGTTAGATGGCTAATGGATTCAAATTTGTACTTCATTTAGTTAATGTTTTTTTAATGTTCTAGAACATGCCAAACTAGACAACAGATGACAGTACAAAGCTCCAACACTTTTGGATCTAAAGCAGATCTTTTGACTTGGCGATATCTAGGTGATTTAAGACATTCTGCTCCTTTTTATTCTCACCTGGAACCATTTCCTCTAATGTTTCCAGGCATCTGTTAATTGTTTTCTTCTTAATGGTTGTCCGTGTAGATCCCTAGTTCTCACACATGCAAAAGATTATTTTGGCCGGCAACCCTTACCGGCGTTCTGCTGAATTGTACTTCTCCCCAAGGAAGTAAAAAAGTTTGCCAAAGCACTGAAGTACTTTTTACTATTACTGTTACTGTTATTATCAATGTTGTTGTTATTATTATTATTACTATTATTATTTTACTATTATTACTATCATCATCATCACTACTAAACATTCATGGCTGCCACAGTCTTTCATTTACCCCCTGCAGTTCTGATGGCTGCCAGCTGAGGCCCTGTGTGGCACTCTAAGTTTCCAGTCAGTTTCCACAGACCAGGATTCACTTCACCTTTTGAGTCAGCTGTCCTTCCACTAAGAGGCAGTATTGGCCTATCTTTCCTAAGTCACAGATCCCACAGAAATTAAAGCAACATGAAAACCTGGTGTAGCAATTTATCCTGGCTTTAATTTCATCCAACTCCTGGGGTTAGACAGTGACTAATATTTGTCACATTGATGAATACAGAGAATTCCAATGACAAACTTTTGGCCATGAAATGGAATTAAAAGACACTTGCTGGACAGGGTTCACTGCTGCACATGGTGATTGTCACAGTGTGCCTTTTCACACTTGCTAGAGACATAATTTTAACTAAGTTGTTACAGCTGCACAAATATAGGCTGCATTCAGAAGATACATGTCCCGGCTCTGTGGTAATGGCAAAAATCTACAGAAATGATGGCTTATAAACTAGAAAAAATGTAGGCTTTGGATTCTAGGGTATTACAGCTCTTCATATCAAAATCAAGTGGTCAGGTTGAAAAACTTATTTGACAACTATACTTTTAGAGGATTGCAGATATGTTCTGGTTATTTCATGGGTGACCAGTAAGCTAATGACAAAGAGAATTAAAATTCAATTTTTTTCCCCTGGTATTACAGTACTATAACAAGACATTTTTCCCACTTTGGAAAGTAAGTCAGTCTTTTAATTTTTTTTTTTTAGGCTTGTTTTTCCTGTGAGTCAGATTGATAAGGAATGTAGAAGAGACTGTTTATTGCTCTTTAGCAACTAGCTAGCATCAAGACTGCTAGACGTGGCTCGTATTAGTACTGCTAGGTATGAAAGGTGGATAATCTGGCTGTTATTTATGACACTGTGTGGTGTAGAACAAAGAAGTGATTTGTTTGGTGCAAGTGCCCAAATAATCTGATCGTGGTAAGATTGTCACTGATGCAAAACCTCTTCCTTCACTCAGTCTTTAGCAATGAGATATGTGAAAAGGTGCATTTCAGCTCTTGTTGGAAAAAATTAAAGAGCATCTGGCCTGAATTTAGCCTGACTGGAAGGTACCAAGCCCTTGATACATTTCAGTGATGTATAACCAAAAAATCAAGTGGTCTCCTGACACTAGAAATGCCTGAAGTCCACACTGCCTGTAGAAAAAGTACATGTTTATGAAGCTGTCAGCATTTGGACTGTGGAAATGACTGTTTTCAACAGCAGGCAGATGGCTCTGGTCCCTTGCAGAGATCACATGCCCTGAGTTCTCAGACATTCTTCTATGAGCTCTCCATCTTTGAGTGGAAGGATCCGTCATCACAGACTAGTTCGGCCGAGATAAGATGGGTTTGCTCTTGCAGTTCTGAAGCAGGTCTTTTTACCAATTTGATGAAAAGATTTAAGAACAACTACTGTGCATTGGAGATAGCTGCATGGTGGAAATCGTGCATAGAACATATATCAACTCTGTCAAAGAGCATCAAATAAGAAAGCACCTTCCTACTTAAGCTGGTTCAGAAAGACCAGTGTAGCCTAAAATCATTCTTGTGCAACATTCTTATACAGCTACTGTGAACTTAACACTTTCAGTTGAAGTAAAGGGGAAGTTTTTTGGTTTTGCTTTTTTTTTTTTGAGTTTTTTTGAGAGGTGTAGAGGTTTTTTGTTGTTGGTTTGGGTTTGGTTTGACTTCGTTTGATTTGGTTGTTTTGGGGTTGTTTTAGGCTTTAATGGTTTGGTCCAGCTGGCCAGTTTAGCTGATAAGCAAGTAATATCCTTCTGTCATAGCAACATGGTGTTTAAAGGGATTTTGAGAACTCTTAGACTACATAAAACAATCTGAAAGTTTGGGAAGAAATGGAAGATGAAATTGCCCTCAGTGTTCAGGAATCAGGGCCATACAAAGATAAATTCTTTTTGACCTGTTTCAAGATCTTCACAATGATGATGACTAGAGGAGAAATTGCACAGTTACATAGGTGGGTGTTTTGATATAGGGGTGCAAGACAGAAAAAAAGCTACTCCAGGATGTTAGTATAGCACTAACAGGCACAATATTCCTCTAAGTACTGTAGTTGTGTCCTTTGTTTTTGAATACTCCCTTTTTACTAGCAGAAGATCCATTTACTGATAAGGGAAAGTCAAATCCTCATGTTTCTGACATGGTATTCCATAAAGATAATTTTTAGGTCTCATCATAGTATCAACTCCACTTTTGAAAGTTAATTTGAAAGCTTTTACTTAGACAAATCATGGGAAAATGATATAAAAGAAGAGGAATAGCTGGTTTTCTTACTGTGACATTGTTTCTCTAAACCCTCTCAATCTTCTGAGTTTTTCATGTTTTCATGGAATTCTACAGTTCTAGAAATCTGTGCCGTGGAAGGATCTGAAAGATTTTAGCCTCTACAGCACTAAATGGGTCATAGAAGATAAGAAACTTTGGCCTACCTTGCTTGCCCATATTAAAAACATTCTAGTGTTGTTTTCTTCATTAACTTGTGTATTATAGCAAGGATTATCCAGAAAAGTACTTTTTTCCCCCCCTCACAGATATGGATTTCATCCTTCACTTAACAAATCTGTGCAAGTGTCATAATTTAAAAAAAACCCAGAGTAGTAGGTGTATGCTTAACAGTAGCCTTAATAGAGTACTGAAATATCTGTAATATTGTCAGGTCAAGTCTAGACATCAGAATAGAAAGTGAGTCTCTCTCATCATCTTAAGGTAATGCCTGGGCAAAGAACAGATGAGGAAAAACTGTTGAGATAGAAGCTAGGAAATGAGCATACATATAGGATGTATGCTCATACAAGCAGCAGGAGACAGAATGCAGGAATTCTGAGGAAGAGTTTGGTGGCAGAAGGAAAAACCACCTGTAGCTGGGACTGACCAAGAGAAGAGCAAATGCAGGTGGTCGGTGTAGGTGCAGGGGCAGGTGATAGACACACAGAACAGGAGTCAGGCTCAAAAGCTCAGACAAAGGGGATCCTGAGAGAAATTATTACAGCCTTTTTCAATACTTAAAAGGGTCTTAGAAGAGATTTTTTCTTTTTACCAGGGCCTGTAGCAATCACATAAGGGGCAACAATTTTAAACTTAAAGCAGTAGATTTAGACTGGATATAAGGAAGAAGCTTTCTGTGGTGACAATGGTGAGACACTGGAACAGGTTGCCCAGAGAGATTGTGGATGCCCTGTCCCTGGAAGTGTTGAATATCAGGTTGGATGGGGTTTTGAGAACCTAATGATAGTCTTCCCTGCCCATGGCAGGAGCACTGGCCTACGTGATCTTTAAAGGCCTTTTCCAGTCACAACCATTCTGTGATTCTAATTTTCACACAGATGTGGTGCCCCATCAAGGATTATGTTAGCCATATAGCAGGCTAAGTGAAAGTTTGCTGTCAGCCTGTTGTACTCCATATGTTTTGTTTTTCCTTAAGTGCACGTGACTTTACAACTTTAATAACAATCGTTCAGCTTAGGGATTTCTATCTACCTTTGTTGAAGTGTGCGTGCAAAACTATAAACTATTTTTCATATTTTTCCTTTCCTCATTCCTGGAATACTTCAATATCCTTCAGTACTTCAGTAATCAAATTAACACTACTTCTTGAGGGACCACATGAATAGAGGAATGTTTGCAAGGCCTTTATGTATCTGAGTTATACAAATTGTATACAAGTAGTCTGGGAAAATTTCAGAAGAGGTCTTACACTTGTATTGGAGACTGGTAGAATTTTGAAACAAAACTAAAACAACCAGTTTTACTTTTTCACAGCATTGATTATTAGAAATCTTTATATCATATTTTCACAGAATAATTGTAACAATAGAATACATTTTGACTATGAGACAAGTTTCACCAATATAAAGCTGTCAGATGCAGCTCCATCACTTTCTGTGCTAATTTTCCATGTAGCAAGCTAAAGAGAAATTAGAAAAGGAGAAAGAAGTGATGTTAAAGACTTGCTTTCAACTAGTTCTCCATAGTGCTGAAGTTTCTGGACATGTTACATCAGCAACATAAGTTTAAGCTGTCCCACAAATACATTATGTTGCATTCAGGCTTCATTGATTGTCTGTGGGAGACCTTTGCACCATGCTGCTTTAATTCTATTTGTGTGCTGTGCAGACTACTTCATAAACTTTGAGTCGGGATCATTAGGCAAAGTAATCCCTGTGTGTAACATAAATGATAGAATTTCACCCAGAGATTTCTGCATCAAACTGTTGTAAAGTATGAATCAAAATCATTTATTTTGGTAGACATTTGAGGTTCCTTGGCTTCTACATCATGCTCATACATCAGCTTTCTGCTGGTAGCACAAAGATTGATCCCATGCCTGGTGCATGTGAATAGTGGGAAATTCTAACTTCCAATTACCTACCAATATTTTTCCCCTCCCCAGGTATTTCTACTATCCGAAGGGAACCAAGAACTATCCAGCAAAAGAAGAGAACATGTGATTCTAAACAAAGGGTTTGGAATTGCTTCTAATGCAGGCAACCTGCCTGTACTTCAGCAGAGGCTGATTACCAAAGGGTCAAGCTTTGCTCATTGAATAGCATACCAATGTGGAACAGCTTCAAGTATCATTTCCAGATGATACTCTTTAGCTTTGCTTACAGCATAAGCACTTTACAAGAAGCATTGTAAAAAATGCTTCTAGGCTTATACATTAGGAGAAAACCACAATTCTGGACAGCATATATTTTCTATTTTTAGAGGGTTTTTTAAGCTGTTGCATACTCAAGTTTTCTGGAATGATGGTTTGGTAGCCTTATTTGTATTCATGTATGCCTTCTGTGTAAGGAAAAAGGGCTTTGTAATATGACCAGACAGAAAATATAAGTAGATTCAATGTACTGGGATTAGAACAGATTAAATACCGTCAGTATGATTTTAATATTTAGAAGGAACTTCACTTTTTACAATTGGATAGTAGTGAATTTTAGTGCTGATGTGACGTTAATATTCACTATTTGCAACTGGCATTGCTTCTGAAATCATTGTTATTTTAAAGCCAGCTGGTTTTACTGCTATTTCTGTTTTCATATTATATGTCTGTACCCACACATTGTATAGATCTGTGTACATAAAATGTATCATGTACATTTATATACATTTTTATATACACATTCATTTTACTCTTTAACAGACTTAAGTAAATTAAAAACATTTTTACTGCTAATCAAAAATACTTAAGGACACTTGCAGAATTTCAATATTTATTCACTGTGTTAAATGTTGATTAAAACGTCTCACTCCAGTAGCAGAGAAGCTGTGTTTTTGTCTACTGTTTAGTGAGGCATTCTTACTAAGTGCAAAGGCTTTTCTCTACAGTTGCTACTGTGGCAACCATAACTGTTGCAAATAACCAGGATGCACTTGGTGATAAGTGTTGTTGAAAATTGTTAGCTTTATAGTCACCACATGATTACTTGTAAGTAATTTGATACAGATGTATGTTGTGTACATTTTTCTTTATTTTTCCCCCAGTGGTTCATTTGTAACTTTAAATAGCTAATTAACATTCATTTCATAACAATTTATGTGTATAATTTTACCTTTGTGACTTCAATGCCCCAAATTGGGAGGCAGCAAAAAGGGGTCCAGTGGACAACGCAAAAAAAACCCCCAGAACAAAACAAAACAACAACAAAAAAAAGTAATAAAATTGATCCTCTTTTCACATAGAAGTTATGTTGAAAGTCACCAGGCACTGCCTTTGCATCTATATGATGGTGCAATATTGATAGCAAAGCTTTGTTAAGGTGTATCATTGCTAAGGCATCACCAACAGATAGCTACAGTTTGCACCATGAATCACCATAGGTGATGCATTTCCTGTGATGATTCTACTCAAAATCAGTTTCTATTCTAGTTTGAAGTGTTAGTTTTGCTTTGCCAGAATGAAAAAAGGGAATGCAGTATGGTTAAATCTGATGGGTTATAAAGCAAATCCACACTGTATGTGACTGCCAATGGAACTGATTACACGGTTATTATATCCAAAATTCTTATTTAAATTCAACCTTGACATGTTCTGCTCAAATTACATATAAATTATAATAATTTATCCACTGAAATGGCATATAACAATCTACACTTAAATTAACCTATTTTAATATAATTTTTTTTCAGAAAGAGCTGATGCATTTTGCATGTAGGGCAACCAGTGCCTACAGAAGATCTGTTATCTAAGCTGTTAAATAATTTATGGGATGAGTACATAGATGCTCTCCACTGAGACCAGCTTCCATTGTGTTTCTCATTGTATGAAAGGTAACAAGAGCCAGTTCTGACATGAATGATTTCTGTATGGCTAAATTCTGTGTAGACAACATGGGTAAAGCATATTTAGGGAAACACAGAAACTGAAACTAAGTTGCTTGATATCATTGAGCAAATCGTCAGCAAAGCTGAGAATGGAACTGACATCTCCTGGGCTCCAGTCCAGTTCATAACTGGTATCCTTCAAGGTGCGTAACTTTTTTTTTTTTTTCTCATATATTTGTCATCTTTAATGTAACCTGTGCAAAAATCTGAGAAACAGTCATAGCTGTACTTACTATTTAGCTAATTGAAAAAGATCCTACAAAGTGTAGTACTAACCATGTTGAAAAACTGTATTGAATTACAGCTAACTTTTGATAATTTGTGAGTTAATCTAAACTCTGACTTATGCAGTCCTTTCTTTCAGTTTGCTTGGCTGCAGTGGAGTACCTGAGTTTATGTAGTGTTCTGTCTTCTGTTATTCATGCACTTTCTACAGTCAACTAATTACAAGTATTTTCTCAGGAGAATGTACTGTGTATGTGTTCTGTAGCCTGATTTACATATGTTGTGCTCTGTCTGAATCATTTCCCAGTTCCCTTTCATATCCCTGAATAATCAGATGTTGACATCAGACCAAATCATGAGTTTTATTCCATAAGGGAATTCCTGTTTACAGGCACAGAATAATGTGTTTAAAGACTGTTTCTTACAGTCATTGTAACGTTGTGGGATTAGTGCCTGGTTATTGGTATCTCACATCAAGAAATTTGCTAGTTAAGGAACTTTTGGAATTATGTTCATTAAAGAAGAAAGGCCAACAAATTTCCATGCTGTAAACAGGAAAGCTTCTGGAGTGACTTCTCCAAACTAAATAATAGACACAATTTTAGCATGTATGAATTCTGCCCTACTTTTGAGAAGAACCAGCAATTCTGAATGACTGCATTTCAGGAGATGTGAAAAGAGGAAGCCACTTGAGAATATTTGGGTTTGGCTGTATGAATTCACCATGCACTTGAATTAAAAAACTTCTCAGCTGAAGGTTTCATCATTCAATTTGTCTAGACAGATAACAGCATTTGGAAACAAAGGTCTTCTCATTAATTTTGTTTCGTGACTGGAAGGAAGTTAAATTGTATGAATACTCTGTGTTCAACTGTTCTCAACAGGAGACAGTGAGAATCGTGATGAGAAAACTAGTATTTTAAAAAGATTTCACATTTGAGTCCTCAAATTTCCTACCAAACTAAAACTTTTCTCTATGAAAGCTTTATGTGTCCATCATTGATCCCATTGTCCACTGCTGTATTTTGACCTATGTTTCTAATTTCTACCAGTCAGAACATGTTCTCTGACTTAAACTCTAGTTGGATTGACTCAGTTTTGCTCCAAATTTAGTCTTGCTGTAGCTTCATTACTGTCTTTTTTCTGCCTCCATCTCCATTGGTGCAATGTAAGCAAATACAGATCATTGAGAGATTGCTTAGATATGAAATCTGTAGTCACAGTCCAAATCTTTATAGACAATGAAGACACTTTTTTGTGTGTATATTTATATATATATCTGTGTATATATAAGTAATATGTATATATGTGCATCTTTTTAAAAGTTAATATAGTTGAAATCTTAGCAGTCTAATTCAAGAATCATTATTAGTCTAGATCTCCTGCAGGAAAAAGAAAAAATAATAATGCAGTCAAATTGCTTTACAAACGCTTTCTAGCTTCTCCCCATTTGTGGCAGCTATGCTCACCCTTAGAGTGTTCCTTAGTGTCCCAAGGTCAGTGGTTTGGTTCTGTTGGGGATGTCAGCAGTTGTAGTTCTCTCCTAGGAAGAACAGGGTGTTCATATTGATAGCTCCATCTTCCTTCACTCTAGGATCCACCATTTGGGATCATTTTTCTACATTTGCTAACACACTTTTACTCCTTTGCCTTTTATTTGTTGTTTTGCATCTCCACAAGACATCTGGATTTACAATATATGGTGCATTTTACATGTACTGGATGGTGGTTCTTTGTTCTCTTACATACCTCTAACCCCAGTTTTGTCCAGGTTTGCAATTTGTTGCTGCTCATGACTGAGTTGTTTACAGTTACCAGCACCAAGTCCGTGCTTCATCTCTTACTATCCCATAGCTGAATTCCTCTATACAACATCTTGTGTTTTAAGGCACAGCTCTCTTAAAGATCCTGCTGTCTGACTAGGCCTGTATCTCTTCCTACTACATCCTTATGTTAATCTTGTATCTCAGTATACATTGAGTAACCACTTTTTACAGCTCTCTGCATAAAACTATCCATGTTCAAAGACAAATCAAAGTAAAACAAATTAGAAGTATTGAACTGGTCAGTTGGAGGAATCACAAACAGAACTGTTCCAATTGAAATGAAGATATATTCAGACAAAGCACAGCTGACAAGCCTCAGGACTTGTGCAGCCTTGTAAATTCAGGGTAAAGTTTATGACCTGTTGGTGGTAGCGGTACTGCTGTATTGCAGAGCTGTAAGATTGCAGCTTCCAAAACTTAAAAAAATGCACTTCTTGTTCCTGTACCCCGTGTACTGCTCTTAATGCCTTCAAAAGGTACAAGTCATTAACACAGCGGCAATATTCCCATGTGTCAGAAAGGAAGGAAGATCTTGTTGCTGAAGCCTGATGTCTGTGGTCTGTCTGTTGTGTGATCAGAAGTACTCGTTTAAAGAGGAATAATGTTTCCACCCTTGCCGAAATGGGGAATCGCAGTTGCTGAGTGTGTGACCCTGTGGCTGAAGAGTGATCAAACAGCCATCCTTTGGAGCAGCAAGCAGTGCCACTGCAGGGTAAAAAGGAATGGAGGAAAACAAGAGATGCACCTCACAAGACAGAAAATTAGCCTCTTTGCCAAAGACATGGTTTGAATACAGAGGACTCATTGCCTGTGCATCTGGTGCAGCCTACGCTGCAGTGCTGGTGGATGGGAAGGGACCTCTGACTTTGTGAACTGAGCAGAACATGCTCAGCAGTGTTCCAGCAGTCTGTGGGAATCTTGGATCCTTGATGGCAGGGCTCCATGAGGAATAGTTTGATTATTACTGATTGTAGCTACTGAAAAGATCATGACTATGTGGGTATGCTATTGGAGAGTGGAATGTCAGACAATTTGCTCTCTGAGCTTACGGTTTTCTTATTTTTCCTACCTGGTCCTCAGGCAGCATAGGGGTGGAGTTGTTCCACAGAGTACCTGCTTGAGTTTCTGCCACAGTGTAATATGTATAGATTCTACAAACGCACGCATAAAAGAATTGAAACAGTAAATAGAGCCATTGAAACAATGTTTATTGACATTATTTAGAAAAGTTTTTAAAATATACTTTAATTAGCAGTATCTGGAATCAAAGTTTTGCATTTCTTTAGCATGATCATGATGATTAATTCTTTACTTTTCTTAGGCAGGTCATGATACAATGGAATTATACAAGATGTGTTATGTTAGCAGAGCATGTTGGTTTGATGCAGTGCGTCTGACACTCTAGCCCACAGCCAATGACACAGCCAATGCCTGAAGGGCGACAGGTCTACTATCAGTTGTGATCCTTTGTAATCCAGTGGCCTGTGGACAGCAGTGTGCCAAGCAGAAGCAGGACTGACCAATGTTTCACCTGTTGGCAGTGTTGGTGTGAATGATCCTCTCCAGAAGACCTGTAGGAGCATCAGGAGCACAATAAACCCCAGAGACTTCTGTAAAACTCCACAATGCAATCTGTTAGTCCTAAATGATGTTGTGCTGAATGGATCATTTCTTCAATTAGGTTTATATTGCAGAGAGTAGGCATGAAAGAAATGAGTGAGGTGTAGCACTCTGTAACTGCAGACAGCTATTTTTAAAATATGTCTTCAGTGGGGCCTAAATTAAGGTTGACCTATTTGTCATCTTCACTTCTTTGAGACAGACATTTACCATGCTCCTTTACATACAGTTTGAATACCCTGTCTGAATAAGAAAGCCTGGCAGTCAACTAGAGCTTTGCCTTGAGTGACCTGCCCACTGACTTTCAGAAAGATTAAATGATGATGCAATATAGTGATTTTTTAATTGAAAAATAATTATAGACTGGATGGAAATAGATGTTCCTGACATGAAGGAGTAATGGACAAGGAAAAATATCATGTTTCAGTTAACCAACAGTGAACTAACTTCTCCTACTCCTGTTCTCAGTAAGAAGTCACTGCTGCAAGACATTCTGCTGAAAATCAACAGTAAAACCCCATTTTTCCCAATAGGAAACTCACTTTGTGTTCAGATTTCAGGTGAAACTGGGTGTACTTGGCAGAGCAGATGTTTGGGACAACTATTTAAAAGGTTGAGTAAGTTCAAAACAAGACAATAATAATTGAGCATTGTTCTGCTGAAATCACTTTACATTGTGGAGTATATGAATATCTGATCAGGCTACTTCTCTGCAATTTCATTTATTGAGACAAGAGACTGCCCATACTCACAAAATAACTGTTATAAGTATTCCTAAGAATGAGTCTCCTCTGTCATGCATTTTCTGAACCATGTGACCTTTGCATTGTTGCGTCTAGAACAGAGGTCACACAGAGAAGATCAGGATATATTGCTATAGAACTTGGGGAACAGCAAATCTGCAGGAGGTATTATAGGGAGGTATCCTTGCAGGCTTTTCTTACCAATGTAACATAGAAAATCAGGTCATATTGCTGGAACATAGAGCTATAACAGCAAACAAACACCCAGCATACAGATATTCTCTAGGTGAGTGCTCAGGGAAGACTTTGTTGAAGCTGCCACTATAGAGGCATTTAGGAAGCTGACTGTGCCCTAATGCAGGAAAGCCTGGAAATCATCTATAGCTTCTAATCAAATTGAGTTTCCTTAGAATTAGTAGCAGGAAAAATATAATCTCCACATAACCAAAGCTATGTTTAATTCATCAATTTTTAACCTAATTTTTTATCACCTTCTGTTTCAATTGTTTCATGTATTCCTGCTTGTTTTTGTCAGCCTGTGAAGAGAAGATAGTATACTTAAATGTGGGGGAGAGATTAATTTCCTCAGGCCATTTTTCAAGATTTGTAATTTGATTTTGTATATTCCTCTGTAGCTGTACTGTTCTTTTGTATACCTCAGAAAGATCTAGAAGATATTCTTAGTTCTTCAGCCAAGCATGCTTGGCAACAAGCTGCATCTTTCTGTTTAAAAATGAAGAGGCTTGCCCATCTTTTTTGACGTGTGATTGTTAGCCCTCTCTTGTCTCATTTCTATTTTTCAAGACTGCACATTGCAAATGTTCACTGTTTACTGGTTCAAAGAGACAAGCTGAATGCACTGCATTCAAATAAACTTAAAAATAAAATATTAAAGGGTATCCTAAAACATGTTTCAACATAATTTGTAAAAGAAAGCCCAGTGAATTTTGTACCGAATATCTGTAATCATCACTGCAGCACATACTGCTGTTTTTTTCCTAAAGCAAATTATATCTATCCTCTTCATTAAAATGTGTTAAGTGCTTGACAGTAATTATTCTACATGTTTGCTTCATTAGCAAGTAAAATATTAAGACTTAAATACCCTTAATGGTAGGGACTGATGTCCTGTAGCTTTGACTCATTTGTGTGTTTTTAAAAAGCCTTCCAATTTCTTGGTGTTTCAGTATTAGTCTTTCATATTTGAGAAGTTTTTTTTCTTTTTTTTTCCCATTCAAATTTAGAGGAAGGTGAAGGTTATTACTGTGTGCCACTGGGACAAACTAGATGGAGCAGGAGGAAAGAATCGTGGTAAATGCTTTGAAATTTCATCATTAGATTGGAGAGTTTTGTTTAGATGAGATAAGGCAGCTCTATTTTTGTAATGTATCGGAGGATGTAGTGGTGATTTGCATTCCTGTACAGCTTTCCATTTAAGGCTCTGAAGTGCTTTATAGACATCAGTTAACTAAATCTTTTAGCCCCCCGACTAGGCAAAGATTAAGATCTTCATCTTACAGATGCAAAAGTTGTGCAGAGACAGATGACCTAGCAAGAGCTTTACTCCTTTACCCATAAACCAGAGCTCTGGTGGAAGGTTTTGCTCAGTGAAGCAGCACATGTCATGGATGAGAACAGCAAGTTCTTGAGAAATGTTGAGGACCTATTTCACTTCAGGATGCAAGATTGAAGTTTCCTGAAATTTTGACTTGTAGTTTAGCAATTACATCCTCTTTCTTTTCTCAAAAAGAAGATCCTGCATCTTCTTACTATCCTATATCTAAGAATATTTTTATAATTTTTGTTTGGAAAAAGAAGCTTTTCTATGTGTTCCTGAAGAGATCAAATCCAGTTTCCATGAGCTTGGCTCACTTTCTGTTCCTGCTACTTATGCCACAGTTAATAATTTATTTAAAAAATAAAATGTAGAAGCAGAAATGTAGTGATATAAAGCTGCCTTTTGACCTCATTCCTAGCTGCTGTTGATGCAGCTGATTCCATTGATGTCCTAGTACTGTCACTAGCAAAAAAAAAAAAAAAAAAAAAAAAAAAACCAACGAAAACACCAAGAGGCAGAAACTAGAGTGGTGAATGTGGATGTCCAGATTCATTTTTGCAGGAAAGGACTGAAGTTGAGCATGAGCCAGCAATGTGCCCTTGTGACATAAAAGGTGAGTGGGATCCTGGGCTGCATTATGGGGAGTTTTGACTGCAGGTCAAGGAAGCTGATCCTTCCCCTCTGCTCAGCACTATTGAGGCCATGCCTGGAGTGCTGTGTCCAGTGCTGGGCTCCCAGTGCCGGAGAGACATGGACATTCCGGAGACAGCCCAACAAAGAGAGTCAGCCAAAGTGCCCCAAAGATGATGAAAGGACAGGAGCATCTCACATAGGATAAAAGGCTAGGGGGCTGGGGCTGTCCACATGTAGAAGAGGAGGCTGAGGAGGGTCTTATCAAAGTGTATAAACGTCTGAAGGGAAGGTGCAAAGAGGGCAGAGCCATGCTCTTCTCAGTGGTGCCCAGTATCAGGACCAATGGCAGTGAGCACAAAGATGAAAACCAGGAGTCTCTGCCTGAACACATTTTCACTATGAGGGTGGCCCAACATTCACACAGATTTTCCAGGGAGGTTGTGGATTCTCCATTCTTGGAGCTATTCAAAAAGCTTCTCGGCATGGTCTTGGGTACTGAGCTCCCTAGGTGGCTGTTCTTCAGCAAGGTGTTGGGCCATATGACCTGCAGACATCCCTTCCACCCTCAACCATTCTACATTTCTGTGAATATCCATCATTTGATCAGTTTTTGTGTATCCTTGGGACCTGCAAAACCCAGAAGTTCAGGACTGGCCTGCAAAAGTGCTGTGGATCAGAATTTCCAGTTCTAATCACAGATTGTTCTGTAAGCAATAGTCATGAAAGGATATGAGAAAAATGCAGGCAGGCGTTGGGACAGTTTTTTTTGAATGTGGAAATTCTAATTTCTCCTGTGTGATAGCCTTTCTTGATGGTACAGAATGCACATGGAAAGAAGTCCTGAGTTTTTCAGTGATAAAAGGGAAATGGTACACTGCACTATTGAAAAAATAGGTAATATATATATAGATAATGTAATGTGCTATTTAAGAGAACTGTCTAACAACAGTCATTAAATCAGTCTTTTTTCCTTAGCTTGTTATAATCTAAAAAAATGCTCTGTAAAGAATATTAAGAATGTGGAGAAAAATCTACAGAATGTAAAATCATGAATTATGGCTTAATTTGGTCTTATATTGCTCATCATGTAGTTTATGAAATTGAAAATATACTGATAAATAAAGGAGCATGGAATTCGTAGCATTTTAGAGGGCTGAGAAAAACTGCCCATAACCTGCTAAAGCAATGACCACAAAATGAACACTTTTCTGATATTTTATTTTATTTATTAGGCAAGGGAATTTATGTATTACATAGGGGGAAAATGGTAAAGTAAGCTGTATCTCTGTATCATGGATTTTCATTGTATTAGTAACATCTTTTGTATTAATACTGCTTCCTTCCACTGCTTTCATGACTTGTTTTTCTTTTTTTTTTTTTTTTTTTTTTTTTTTTTTTTTTTGTATGTGTGTATTTCTCAGAATCTCAGAGATGGCATTAGGGCCACTTGGAAACATTCAGCTTTAGTGATCCTGTAGAAATGTGCTCTCTGCAGGGACTGTTGGATTACACAAAAGAGTGTAGACTTCCTGTTTTCCAGCTGAGCTTCTTGGAAAGCATCATCCAGTGCTACACAGTACTACCTAGCTTTTTTCAATTGATGACTTTTATGTTATTTGATCAGTTTCTCTGTTTCCTTGGGATTAGAAAATTCATGTGAGGATTCTTTTTTCTTATTGTGCAGTAAACCCGTATCTTTTACATGATGCCTGGAACAGGTGAGTAAAATCTGATCTCTGTAGTTTCAATCTTTTATCTTGGAAATTTTCAACTACTGGAGTATAGTGACCTTCTTCACACACACACATTTCCTTCCTTATTTAGGTGCACTTTGTTTACTCAAACTTTTTATACCATCATTAATTTCAGAGCTGTATGGTCAAAATCTCCCTGTGTAATTCCTCTTTCTAAATGTTTGGGGTGTTGTTTATTTGTTCACTTCTTACTTATAGTAAGTTAGTAAGTAATAGATGTTGCTGTTTCAAAAAATGCTTGTTTTGTTCTCTGTTACTTGGAAAGTTGCAAGCATTCCAAGGTGCCATCAGATGTTCTCCAAAACCTACTGACAGTCATACTTACTAAACTATCAGAATTTTTCTTCACAAAACTTAGAGAACATAACTAAGTATTTTTAGAATACAATGAGACATGAAATATTATTTATACCTTCTAAAAAAGTATGTTAGGTATACCAATGCTAACCCTGAAATTGTTTTGTATATCATTTTATTTGCTAATAGTGACAGAAATGTCCTTGTTGGCTTTCTACAAATTTCTGTTAGCTTGTTAGCGTGCTCCTCTGGTCCAAATGTAATAGTGTCTTCTAAACACATTTAGACTTTTGTTTTCCCTTTTTTTGACAGTGTCATTTGCTTCCTGACTGTTAGTCCTTTTATTTAATATACATTAGCCTGAAATATTCCATGAAAAATGTGCTGAATGTGAATTTTAATATATTTCAGAGACTTAATAGGTATTAATAGAGCAATAATACAGTAGCAGACACAGACCAGATTACAGTTTGTAAATTACAGCCAGTGTACTGAGGGCAAACACCATTAAGAAAACATAATTTGAACATTAAAGAGATTGTGTTTGTAATCAGGACATCTGCCAAAACCATATCCAAAGATGTAGAGGTCCTCTAGCACACTTCTTTTGCAGCTTGCATCTGTACAACCTGATGTCTTCATCTGTCCAATTGAATTAAGTATTCTAAGGTACAGCCAGAAGGATAATTGCTACAGGAGCACCAGATACAGATGCAACTGAAGTGGTGGTAATGTTTGTAAAATGTGGTCTGCTGACAGGCTTGGATGTGGAATTCTTTATCTACATTAGCTGATGGAGTGATTCCTACCCCATGTGAGGCCTCACAGAGAATCAAGAGAACTGGGTGGCTGCTTTTGTTTTCAATCTCTTCCTGAGACTATATTGGCTTGTATCAATCACCTAGATAAGAACAGATTTGAGGTTAGTGTTGCTTGAAGAGGAAAGTGATCTTCCTAGCTGGAGATTGAGTGTGGCTGAAAATCAGAAGGAGAATCATTTGCATTTTATGTTTTGCCAAGGTTTCTGACAGTTTGTCTGCTTTGAGATTTCTGTTAGGCAAAGCAATCAGATCTTCCCAAGTCTTTCACTGGTTCCTGCATGAAATGTTGTCATTTTCCCAACCCCGTCAACATCTCCAAACACTTAGGAAAAACCTCAAACCGGGGACCTATTTCCATGTTGCTGAAGAATTTTGAAAAATCATTCTTGAAAGAAGGAGTGAAACTTGTGTCCTGGTTTAGAGACAGGTATCTGCCAGGGGAAACTGGAGTTTTCCCTGGAATGGAGAATGTAACTCCCCTTCCCTCCGAATTACTATAATTTTGCAATTAAGGGCTTTTAGGCAAAGATTTGGGAATAGGAATAGCAGTTCTTTACTAGGAATATTAAAATAAACAA
>VZUI01037845.1:0-47606 GCA_013401135.1 Cettia cetti | reverse complement strand
GAGATAGATAGATAGATAGATAGATAGATAGATAGATAGATAGATAGATAGATAGATAGATAGATAGATAGATAGATACTTTTTCCCCCTAAATGTCTGGGATTAGAAGCGGTATGAAAAGTTATGTAATGTTTAAAAATACCATCATATTCTCCTAGCTGGTGAGAAATATGGTTTTTGATGTAAAGGTTATGCACCTCTATTAATCTGATCAGTGTTTTTTCTTTTTTCAAGTTTGTCCATTTAGAAACATTCTTGTAACCCCTTGGACATAATTTTTTTGTTTTCCTCAGAGATCCTGAGATGATATTGAGTTACTAGGGAAATTAGATTTGTCAGATTTATTTCTGTTGCTGTCTACATTAATTTTATAATTAAAACCCAAAGATGTGTGTCTAATATGTATGAATCTACAAAAAGCAGAAAGAGGGAGAAGTGTACTTAAGCCCATAAAAAAAGAAGTAGTTTGACACGTGTCAGTGCTACGTTTCAGTGCAAGAAAGGAAATAATTTTTGGCAGCGAGCTCATAGAACATGTAGGCAAACCAAGCAAAAAATCATGAATCTGAAAATTAGTTGGTGAAGTGTTTGTAGTCACAGTAAGTTTTTGCTAAAACATTCAAATACAAATTACTAGATTGCAGATCTGGTATGCACTACAAGTTTTGCTCATTTATATACAGATCATGTATGTTGTATTTTGTATATAAGGCTGGGATACAGAAGGAGAAAAAAGTTGATTCAGAGAGCTCTCTCCCACCCACATCCTCTCAACTTCATTTCCCCCTGATTCTGATCATTCAAGAAATCTTGAGCAAGGGGAAACACACATTTCCCCATCCCCTACTTTGTTCTGTGATGATCTTCTAATGCTTGCCATTATTATTTACCACATACATTATAGTAAACTATTTACTTTTTCTGCAGCACCTGACCTTGGTGTGACTTGTCTCCTTTGTAGATGATGTGAATAAGTCACTGTCTGTGTGTGACAGCAGTGGCAGTGTTCTCTGCTGACTGATACCTTCAAGAAGGGTAGCAAGCAACACCAAGGAGGTGCTCTGCAGATTTAGGAGCACCCCAGGAAACAGCAATCACAGTCCCTACCACTGAAAACCCTCCTCAAGTGGCAACGTTTTCCAGCTGTTTCCAGATGTTTCCTTGTTGTACTGAAATCAGAGTGAGTCTGTGGTTCCAGTGAGCCACAGCTGAAGATGGGTTCATAAACCTTAATGAGGTGGCAGTGCAGGATTGTGGATGTGACTGAGCACTAGATCTGTCTACTTGAGAGCTAAACTGGGAGGAGATAAAGTCACTGCCAACCAACATTCTCCAGCTCTCTGTGCTTTGAGTAAAGTCATCAGTGGCTGGATGTTGCAACCCTTGGTTTTCCAACAGCTATCTACAGTGAGGACCAAGGGCACTTTCCCCAAGCTTCTTGCTCCTCAGCTGACGGCAGTCTCACATCTCTTGTCATAATGCCTGAGAAACAGTGTCCCTAGTGATAGGTGGGAGCTGATTCTGGTTTACCAGCATAACTGGGCTGAGAAAGCAAGGTTCAGTCCTGTTTACCTGGGACCTGCTGGCTGTAGGCTGCATTATGCCCCTACCTGTCAGATGTCAGATGGAGGCTTTGTAGCTGCTCTTTCAGTCATATGGCACAAGCCTTGAGTCACAGTTGCTCTCCTGAATTTAGATACTGTAGGAGTAGTGTCAGTTCCTGAAGCTAGGTACTAGTAATCCATGGTCTCAATTAGACAATACAGTTTGGACTTCTTGTTTCTTATATTTGAATGAAAATTTAAGTAAGTGTTAGCTTTTGGTCCATCAGGATAAAATTACTCTAAGTACGCAGCCTTTCATCTTTCAAGGCTAATAAATGTTATCCATTTATATAAATCTTTATGGGTTCTCAGTTGCAGTTGCTCGTTCCTTTCTTCTTTGTCAACTGGACAGATTGTCATTTACATGTAGATTTTCCCCTGCATATGAGATTATTGTTAGGTGTATTTCATTATGTGGCTTGGTAGACATTTTTCCTTTGTAATTCACTTCTACCTGTATGACTTGCACTAAAATAAACCGAAATCACATAATGAACAAATTAAAAGACCTGAGGAAATGAAAAGCTATTGTCCACTCAAATGATCTGGAGACCTGACATACACAAACCCATATCAACCCATATCAGACAGAAATAGAAGGGATAAAGTCTGGTTAAGAAGCCATTAACAAAGGTCTCAGAATCCCAAGAAGAATGTCCTACCCACCCATGTGCTACGCTTCAAAGCCTGTGTTTCTTCTGTTTCCTCATGTTAGTTACTCAGGATGTGAGTGACTCTCAGACTTTGAATTCAGAGGACCATGGCTCTCAATCAGTTCTACACAAAGGTCTGAGGACTGTCTGAAGCCCCAGAGTTAAGAGTGTTGAGAAGCCAGATGTGTACCTATAGCTGCAGGAAGGGGATCAGTCTGGTAGGTGTCCTCAGAACATGTTGGATGGATACAATCTTGCATGAAGTGATGGCAACTGGAACATTTGGCAAGTGGAACGTTTTGCCTACCCAATAGTTCAGCAAATAAAGTGCTCAGCTGGTCTAGGAAAAATTAGGCTCTGCACTCTGGAAGATAGTATGAAGTGGTGAATACCTCCAGTGACAGGATATTCTGCAAAGTTAGTTGAGGGGCTGACATCCCTCACATCTTTGGCTCTATGTCTGTACAACAGTGAAAATCCTGGTATTGATGGCTTTTGAAAGCAAATTCTTGGTAGAAAACATGCATTGTGTGGTTGGGCTTTGGAGTATTGCTGAGTAGCTTTAGTGTTGGATTTGGTCACATATTCCCTTTCTCTCCGTTAGCTTGGTGACTCCTCTCAGACACCCAGTAGTTCAAAAAGTGAAGTTCTTAGCCCAAGTCAGTATGTTGCCATGTAATATAACTGATTTGAGAGAACTTTTTAGCAGTGAGTTATGCTCTATATCATGGCACAAAGTGCTGGGAGAAGAGCCTTGGTACATGCATAGATTTAAACTTGTGCACCTCGTGCCTAGCTGCTAAACCCAGACTTTGTGTATCCAGAGCTATTTTCTTTGTTACTTAGCTCTTGATGTATGCTGTTACACTGGGTTCTTGTGGGATTTTGTGTTGCTTTTTTTGCCAGCCTAAACATTCTCATTTGGTTTGTTTCACAATGCATCAAATAAAGAGAGTTAATGAAAACCTTACTTTAGATTAGTTACACAGAAGAACAGTAGCATTGATCGTGGGCTTGCCTGCAAGGGACCTTTTTATAACCTTCCCAAAGCCTTAAATTCCTCACATGACTTAATCTCTAGAACACCTTTTGTTTTCTTCTGAACATGGTTGCATGTGTGGACTGGGGAACATGAAGCAAGTGTGGACCAAATGGGTCTGGGAGATGAAACCTTATTCTGGTTATTTCTGGAGATGTTCTTGCTGCTCCTTCTCCTTTGCAGATTGTAAATTAAGTGATTTTTTTTGGTAGCAAATTTAGGAAGAAATTGTCCAGGTTCTTTCTCCAATTCGGATCCACCCACTATTGCTGCCGATCATCCATAGTTTCCCATTGAAGGTACAGCTTGTAAAGTGCCTCAAAAAAGGCTTGAACCGCCTCTAAATTAGCTTTCCAGAATAAGAAAGCCTGTAGAAAAAAAGTCCAGAAGAAGACAGCCCAGACAGTATCATATTGCTTAACCTGGAAGCAGTGAGTAGAGTGGATTGAACCGGGCAGAGGCTGTACAATCACAGCCTGTGACCAAATGATGTTTCCTGTGACCAAATTTGCCTCTTCACCACTTGTGGGATATATACTGTGTGACAGTCACATTTCTAGCTGGCCTTTGATTAGGCCTCTTTCCCCAGATCCATCCAGATCACTCTCTGATGTCTTTCTCAATGCTGCATATGACAGAAATTTCAGTGTTCTTGAAAGAAAGACAAAAATTTAAGTTCTCAATCCTAAACATATACAGATTTCCTGATTGCATGACCAATGTACATCATTGAACTTCTGACCATCTGCCCAGGATTTATTACTGTAAATAAATTTCCCGCACTGCAGAAAAGCAACAATTCTGTGTGACTGCTCAATTCCATTTCACACTTCCATACTTTTCTTTGCATTTTTGAACTGCACATACTACAAAAATCAAACAAAGGCTGCAAATCCTGCATTGTTCCTGCTCTTGACTGTAAACCTTTGAAACGGTAAGGATTTCATCCTCCATGCTGAAATCTCTTCAAAGAGAAAGACTAATAAAGTACTCATAAAAGATAATACTCTTTTTTTCATTGCTTCTCCATTTTCCTGTACTAACCTTTGTTTTAAGAGCATCTTATGGCTATAAATTGCGAAGGGTTTTCTTTAGACTTAAAAAACCCATCTCAAAACATTCTGTGTAAATATAACATGAGCTCTTCTCTGTCTTTTCTAATAGGATGAAACTCTTTGCCAGCTACATACTTTCAAATCTTCTTGTTCACTGTCAAGATTGAGGGAGAAGAAGGGGGTTACCAGGTTATATATGTGCTTCAAGAAAGCCTGCCTTCCCCTCCTCTGTCATTGGATAATTTCCTTAAGAAAGTAGTTTATCCATTTTAAAGATCAGAGATTCAAATCCAGCCCTGAAACTAAAGTTTTAACTACCAGAAGTTCTGTGGACTCAAATCAGGGTCAAATGTGCATTCTGTAGATGTCCCCTTCCTCTGCAGTTTGGATAGATAAAGAAATGACTTCATAGGGATAGAAATAAAATGGCAGGTGATTTCTGTAGACCTCTACTGGGACAATATTAGATGCCTTCCCTGTACTGCCCCGTGGACAAATTAAACACCTGTTTCCGGAGCTGTCAATCAAGAACTTCTCAGGGTAGGAAATGTGTTTTAGAAAACTTGAGCTGTTGGGACACCATCTGGCTTCTTTCTCTGTCAGTATGTTTCATTGTGCAAAACCGGCTTCCAGCATCACCCTGCAAAGCAGCTCCTGCCCTGCAATTCTTTATTAGACAAATAAGCCTTGAACAGGTGGCATGATGTTTATCCATGGCTATTCTTCTTCTCAAGACAAAAGTGTATTTTCCACCATGAAGAGACTTCAGCTTTTTTTATCTCCATCTAACCAAGGTGACAAATTTAACCAAGGTGACAACCGATCAGAGTGAAGGGGTGGAAATGACACCCTGAAATGAGTACTGATTACCTGGCAAATATTTGCTCTCCATGAGTAATATATATTCTCACTAGCTTTCAAGGACGGGGAAAATGTTGTTGCTAACATCACTATCAAACAGTGAACTGTAGAGCTAGAGATGCAGATTTTTCTTGCAGGGAGGGGCTCCTCTGCAACTGGAATTTAGCATTATCTGAGCTTATTTTTGGGATAAAGCCAGAATAATTTTGGATGGTTCCTCTTTACAGAGTCTCAGTCACAACACCTGAAGCAGTTGATTCCATGGGCAGAACCAGCTGAGGATATGCACAAACTCTCATAAATTCAATACCACCATAGTTTACAATGATTTTTACTATGAAATTTTATCTCTTCTTCTTCCTTGTTCCCCTTCTTAGTTTATAACAGGCTTCTGGGATGTCCTGGGATTTGTGTGGGTTTTTTTGATGGAACGCCAGGTTCTAACAAAATCCCTCCAGTCTCTATTTTTAATCCTATTTTATGGTCTTCTGTTGCTTCACTCACATTTCCTCTCACAAGTGTACCATGTCTTCCCCCTGTGAAATGCAAGTCAGCTTTTAACGTCAGCAATCAGATTTGCAGAGTGTACGAGTTTTCCAGCCTCCTCCCCAGACACAACCAGGCTAATCAGTAAGGAGCAGTGATAAAAACAGAAATGTACCAGAGGGTTAATTTTTAAATACAACAACTCTAATATGGGAACTGTTTTTTCTGCGGAAAGTTAAAAAAAAAAAAAGGAGTGAGGAAAAACTTACCTAGTTAAGTGTATATTACTATTATATTGGGCTATTTCAGAGCAACTACTTGAGAATGAATCTTTTTTGGCCTTAAGTCCTGGAGCAGCCCTTTAAATTCATAGCCTATCTTCTTCCAAATTAACTGGTCTTTGCAGACAAGCCCTCAGCTAACTTATTCTAAAATTCTAAAATAGACAAACCAGTGTCAACGCCAATGCCCAAGGGCCTAACTGAGCCAGCTTTTCACATTAAAGGCATTATGCCTTGTCTGCATCAGACTTTTAAAATGTATCAGCTAATATGTGCTAATGACATGCATTTAAACCCTAGTCTAGACAAAGGCTGTGCGATTGCCCTCTGAATGCTTGATGCGATCTGAACACCCTGACAGCAAATCTGATTGCCACATTTTAATCATGAAAGGCTATAAACATCTGAGAGCTATACAAACCTACCCCATAGCGAAGAACACGGCTGTGCATGGGATCTAAGCCTCCAAATATCCTCGTGGGGGTGAAACCTTTGGCCTCACACGAGCAAGCCAGTCAGTGGGGATAAAAAAGCCAGGCTTTAGCAGACAGAAACCTATGTATGCTATATGCAGAGGAATCTGTTACACCAGAGTGAAGAGAACAACGCAGCAGCGATTCAGTTGTGTTACTGCCTCAACATTAGTGACCAGCTGATAGAAATAGGAGGCAAAGAGTTGAATTGGTGCAGAGATGTGGCTGTGTGTCTGTACACTGTAAACTGATCAGTTTAATTCAAGTAACAATTTTTTCTGTATACTGTAAACTGATCAGCTTAATTCAAGTAACAATTTTTCTCCACACATTTTTAAGCAAGTTTTGATGTATTGGAAAGTATATTAAAAAAAAAGGATGCAATGATTCGAGGAAGAGAAGATAAATTCTTTATAGCAAAACACTTAAAAACTCAATCTGTTTAGCTTATGAGAAAGAATACTGAGAAGTAAATACACAACAATATACAAATATCTTCATGAGGAGAAAATATGCAGTACTAAAGGATTATTTAATCTTGCAGAGAAAAGCAAAACTGGCTAGAAGAAGCCAGAAAAAAAAGTTAGGAAGTTAGGACCCAATTGTGACAAAACTAATCTCTTCTAAGAAACTATCAAACAAAAAATATTTTTTTCATAAGTTGGTAACCTTGATTATGACTGGATTCTTTTATGGCAGGTGTATTTTAATCTACCATATGCTATTGGGATCACTATAGAATTAACAGTGACATTGCAAAGATACGAACAGTCTAAGTCAATGGGTTTTTTTAGGCTTCAATGTTATGTGTATAAGCGTACATAAATTGGCAAGAAGCACTTATCAGCCAGAAGTCTGAGCAAATGGCTGTGATATGTCTGTGGTATGATTGCAGGAATGCTGTCTGCCAGGTTTAAAGGAATATATACATTTTTCCTCTTGCTGCCCCACAAATATCCCTGTTGGAAGGGCATCTGACATTGGAGCCAGCCTATTAAATCTGAACAGGCACAGTGTGAGGCAAAACACTTAATCAAAGGTACTCTTGAGCATATCTATTTGATTTTGCTTACAAATTCAATGTAATGGGTTTATATAGTCAGAGTATCTGTACCTGGTAAGCATAATTTCCTGATCTGGCTGCTTTTTCAGTTGACTTACTTGATCTTGAAACATCCATCAGTAAATACGTAGTCAGTTTTTGCTGTCCAAGTAGGCACACACAGAACCAGAATTAATTGAAAACTGTTTTCACTCTCTTTTTGAGGGAAGAGTTAGGGCAAAAGAGCAGCAGAACTTATCAGGATAACCAGAGTGACAAGTCAAGGAGCAACTTGTACCTTTTCAGAAAAAAAACCCCCAAAACAAAACCAAAAAACAAAACAAGAAAAAAACCAAAACCAGCTGAAAAGATGAGAAAAGCCTCACACTTTCAGTGCTGAACACCGAGATGCATTTGTTAAGTGGAAAAAATTGACATAAGTTCTACATCAGACCTGGCTAATTACTGGTGCCAGAGGCACCAAATGAATGTCCAAAGCCAGCTCTCTCCTTTCCCTCCTTCTCTCTCCAGATCTCCTTCCCCAAATCAACTCATATAATCGCAGAACATTTTTTATCCCAGTGTCATACTAACACTGACTGTCAAAGCCATTCTGATTTTGAATAAAACAATGCTTGCAAGACCAGAATTCTTACTTAAACAAGCCACCCATAATGCTCTTACAACCAATTTTCTAGCTTTAGATTCCACAGCATTTGCTGCACATCATGTGTAGCTAAATGTAGCATAGCTTGCTGCAGGATTTTCTTCCTTAAGTGAATGTGACGCTCTGGCAGTCCTGAAATACAAGTTGTGCCCTAAACACACACACTTCGATAAACAATTGACTCCACTATGTACAAGGAGATATTAAGAATTTCCTTTTCAGTGATGGGGATAATGCAGTCTTCATCAAACATGATCAAACATAAAACATCTCTTGTGAGCATAAAATGCAGTTTAACAGAGAGGTTACACTTATCTCCCTTGAATGTGCAGAGTTAAATGCACATTTGTCCAAGAGATTTTGCACAGCGTATCTCTTAATCCTTTTAGTGGGAATCAGATACAGTGCAGTAAGAGGCTGGCCCCTCTAAGCTGATGAAAGTCACCCCTGCCATCAGTCCAGGACAGCTTAAAGCTGAGGATGGTCTGAAAATCTCCCCTGGGAGAACAGGAGTTCAGGCCAATCTAACTTACAACTCTGTGCAAAATGCCCTCAGCATGTTTGGGCAGTTAGGAGCCAAATCTTCTCCTGCCCCACTAGTCACTGTTTGAGAAGAGGGGACACTGCTATAATTTTCTTCCATAACTTGCAGCTTCTTCCATAACTTCCTTAACTATGCCAGGCTGTTGCTCAGTCTCATCTCAGACCATGTCAGAGCTGACAAAAAGTTAAATCGTGTCATTGAAGGCATTGTGCCAATGTCCTTAAACACTGACAGCCTTGGGGCATTGATCACCTCTCTGAAAGCCCATTCCTGTGCTTGGCCACCATCTCAGTAAAGAAATACTCCCTAATGTCCAGTCTAGGTGGCTTTCTTCTATCAAAGAAATCCTGTATCAAATCCTGTATCAAAAGAGCCTTTCTCATTATTAATCTTATTGGATTGACTGCAGAATTCCCACCTCAAGAGTCATCATAGGCACATTTCAGCTCCTAAATGATAAAGCCCAACATTTTAATCCAGTTTGCCCCAAAGCACACAAAGTTAAAGCTAATGCTTGGGCCCAACCTGATACTCATTGAGGATCTTCCTGTGTTTCAAGTGCTCAATCTTGATCAAGCTGATATGTGACAATATTACAGGATGCCACATGCTATTCATACTCAAAGTTTAGATCTTCTTTGGCAGTATCTAAAAGCCAGTGAAGGAGGTTCCCTTTTAGCTGGTACTATACAAGGACTAAAAAAGTAGCCTTCTAAAGCCCTGATGGTCTAGACAGACATGAAAATCCCATGAAGAAAAAAAGAGAAGAAAAATGCACGCAAAACAGATATAGTGTAGGTTACAAGGTTCTGTAAAAAAAAAAGTTTTCTGACTGTCTGGATTTTGTTTTGTGAGAGAGAAAATGATCTAAAGGGAAAAAAAAGGAGGACACAAAGAAAGGAAGGACAGAATATAATGAATAAGTATGGCATGGAGTATGCTGAGGTGAAAGTTTTCTCACTTCTCTTTTCCTCAGTCTATGTGGCATCCATACACATTTATGTTACAGTACCTAAATACAAGATGTCAGACCTAACACATTTTTTCCAGAATTATTCATGAAACTATATGATCTCAAGAGAGGAAGGAGTTGTTACTTGGATTAAACTAGTTAATTTTCATTAACATAACTGGCATATAATTACTAGTTTCACCTGAGTAACTTATCACAGGCTCTATAGCAACCATAATTGAGATGCAGTTGATTTTTTAAAATTTGTGTGTACTGCCTGAAAGCATATTTTTTTTCCCATAATAGACCTGCTAAGCCTCTTTCTTTTCCCCTTTTGTACACAATTAACATTTCATTTAATACTTCTATATTCCAGTAGATGCCAGAAGAGAAATAGCTCCTAAAGTACCAGTCATCAAAAGCCATGTTGGAGAGTTCCTTCACTAATAAATGCATTTGACACTAATTGCTGTTTATGAAGGACCTGAGCGAAACACCACTCTGGATACTCCCTGAATCTGTTTCAGTTTTCTGTGTTTCCCACTGTTGGTGCCCCACTTCATAGGATCTTGTGACTGGCTCCTCTGCCTGCACAGGGGTGTGGCAAAGAGGGGGCTGCTGTTTTGTACCCACAGCAGTTCTTACCCAACACAACAATGAAAACGGGAAATTTGAATGTGTTCCTTTTTCACTCATCTGCTTGTTGAAAAAAAAAACCCAACAAAGTCCATGCTGGTACTTCCTCTACCAATATTTTAAATTATTTTAATCTTAGCTAATATTGCAAGATCTTTCTTGATTTATAATTCATTTAACCAAGTTATCTGCAATTAATAGTTCAGGTAGGGGAAAGATAAGTTCCAGGAGACTCTTGCTGGATTGATTAAAATTCAGTAACATCAGAAGAAATACTTATACAAACAATATGGTAGAAGTCATATTTATTGATAAAAATTAATATATCTGCTATAAAATTTGTAACAGTAATGCAACTGAATATTTATTTTGATGCATAAACCTGAATGTTACATACCAAATACAATACAGTAACACTGGTTTCCTCCTTATTTACATGTTTATGAAAATTGATATGCAATCCATGTTAAAAGAACTTGTAATGGAGAATAGTTACATTAGAAAAATAATATTCTTGATAAAGCATTCTTGAGGACTCCAATCACATTTTCAGGCCTCTTTCAATAAGGCAAAAATCCCTGGTACAGCATATAACTTAATTTACAAAATACAATAACTTCAGACACATCTTCAAGTTTTCTTTTGGTATGCTTTTCCTCACTGTAAAATTACTCAATTCTCTTACTAAACAGAAAGAACTTTCTATAACAAAACTTAATGAGTTCTACTACATATTACATATAAATCGCTGTAGCTTAGCGACCATAACTGGGCAATCCTTCTCCTTAACTGTTTGCTCAATGAGCTTTTCTTAGATGTAGGACATGTAGTATTTCGAAATCATTATGACTGTGGTATCTTTCTTCAGTTTTCATAGGAAACAATCTGTCACATTTTGAAACTTTTTTTAAAAATTTTACTTTATTTTAGGAACTGGTGCACAACTACATTTCCACTCACAAGAGAACGTCACAAATGTAACTAAAATTAGGCTTGGTTAACTTTGAAAACATACTACTATGTGCCCAAACCCAAATTTCTTACTTTAATACTTTAAAACCCTGCCATGCTCTAGGAATTCTTCTTCTGCATAGCTTCATTACTAGTCACAGTCAGATAGTTTTAATTCCTTCAAAGGCACAAAACTTCCACCTCTTTTCCAGTGTTGCTCCTACACCAGTGAACTCTTGTTTAAACATGCGTGGCAGTCTCATCAAAAGCATTTCTATCTCATTTGCAGAGATCTGAGAAAGAAACAAAGGTAAAATAAAGTGAGAAAGCTGCCCTGTAGGTTGTAAAGAGAAAGCATAAAGAACAGATATAATAGGGGTGCGGAGGAGACAAATCCAGGCCATATGAAAACAGCCAACAATTTTATTTTTTTTTTTAACCTTAGTCTGACATGACTTTCCAGACTCCAAAGCAAGTGCAGATTCCTTGCAGGAATTACTTTGCTCTTGTAGGTGGCTTCCCACTGTAAAGCAATGACAACTGCCATGTTGGGGCTGTGGCCACAGTGTGGCTTGAAGTCCATCTAAAAACTACAGTCAAGGGTGTTCTTGTGAGAAGGAGGAAGCAGATGGGACCTTATTCTTCTTCTCTTCCTACGCAGTTTTGAATTCTCCCAGCTCCATTAGTTTTTCTCTTTCCTTTAATCAGCTCTCTGTTGTTACTGAAGGCTGACTATCCATGGAGCCATCTTCTACCAGTCTTACCCATGTCAGCACCCCAGATAATCAAGCAGTAAACTCCCAGTTCTGCATTGGTCAGGATGTTTTTCTCATTTTGAAACCTTAATGACTGCTCACCTTCCTAATAGGCAAGATGCTCTCATTAGAGAAAACACTTTCACAAAGGCAATCTTCCTGGTATAATCATTAGGGAAGTCAAGAAATGAACAGTCATGGAATATGAGCCATTTTATCCTACTGCGTCTAAAGTGGTGGTCATGAAAGGAACAGTAAAGAAATCTATGGGTGCTGCCTGCTATCCACAGGTATCTCCATGGTTTGAAAGGCTTCTCTGGAAAAAATGATATTTCTGCGTATTCATACTAGTAGAATGGTGAAACCCTTCCTTTTTAAGACAGTATATAAACTGTATATAAACAGTATATAAAATGTGCTAATTATACCTCAGTATACCCAAGGAGAGGGCAAGAAATTATCTATTGCCTCTCATTTCTGTAGAAGTTAGTGCAGCAGAAAGATTAAATGATTTGTTAGAGGTGGCACCAAAACTCAGTGTTGGAGGCAGTCTAAAGCCTCAGCGTGATCCAATCCATCTTTTAAGCACTCACATGGCAGCAGTGGGTGTCTGGTTACTTTTGTGCAATGTATCTAAGCTCTACACAGAGCCCTCAGCCCACACGGGTATGCTGACCTTATCATTCTTGTTCAGGCGAGGCATGACAGGCTAACCATGGAAAGTAATTGAAATTCATCTCTGAGATTGCATCTCTGGATCACGCTATTAAAAATAATTTGTTCCTACAAGCAGTTGCTTCCAAAATAAACCAACGAGGTCAAATTTTGCAGCTTGTGTTTATTATGCAGTAGGTAGGTCCAGCAGTAGCCGCAGAGATGGAGACAATGCTCCTTCCTTGAGGGCTCTGTTTGCAAGTCAAGAGCTTGACCCTGGCAGCCTCACAGAAGCCCACAAGTTACTCACGTGAGCAAAAACTCAAGGACAGAGCCCACAGTCATGCACAAGAAGGGACCACAGCAGTGCAGGGCGAGAATGTTGAAGAGCTCACTGGGCAGAAGGAATGAGCAGCAGGGCTGGAGCTCAGAGAGTCCATATTTTGGATAGTTGCTGTTATCACTCGAGATACAGAGCTGAAGAGGTCATCCAGGGGAAAAAGCAGTTGAAGCTTAGCCAAATGCTGTGTTAAGCAAGGACTTGAAAGACAGCTGAGAATATAGGACAGACTGGGTGATGCAGGACAAGACAATGCAGTGTCTGCACATGTGGAAGGGGCACAGACGAGCAGAAGAATGGCTGGAGGTGTGAAGATCTGGATTAATCAGATCTTGATAAAACAAGAAATTTAAAAAAGAATTGAAATTCACCAGTTTTTCACCTCTTTCTCCCATCCCCATCCCCTACTCCCTTTTCATTAAGGGTGGTAGTGGGCTGTAAAGCACTAGAAAACCTGAGCTGCCACGGCCTGAAGGCAGTGTCCAACAAATTCATCATCCTTCCTCACTCATCAGCGCAGCTTGTTGTAATTCCAGTGAGCTTCTAGTTCATCACCTCCTCTGCTTTTAGCTCTACACTTTTTCATAGAAACAGAGGAAGGATCCAGGATCATCCAGAAGCATGAAGCAGCCCATAAAAGCAGCCCATCAGAGCAGTGGAAAGCTGATCTTAGCTATGGGCTGAAGGGTCTGTTCAGGAACAAAACAGGAACCAGGATCAAAGGAGTTGTGTTGCAAGAAGATCTGGGAAAGCATCACCATCCAAGTATTGGCGGACGTGGGACAGAGCGGTGGCTGGCTGCAGGGTGACCCCTGCATCTGCTAAGAGTCTCTTGCAGCCTGGCATCCTGCAGAGCCCCTGTTTAGCACTTGGAGTACCATTCACCTGATCATTTCACACTTAAACTTCTCACCCGTGACTTGTTTAATATTCAGTGAAGAGAAATAGGCACATTTGGGTGCTTGATTTCATCTCATTCTACAGCAGATATTAAAAAGTAAGTCAAAGAATCTTATCCTACAGGTATGTATTGACTGTGGACTGTATGAACTGATGCATGAAGCACTTTGCACAATGTTTTGTGTTGGCCTCACTTTTGTCTTGGCCATAGCTTCACTGAAATTAGTAGGGTCACCCAATTCCTTTATGTGGTCATCTCTGCTCCCACATGGAGACTAAGAACATGCAACATCGTCCATTCCTGTGTTCGTGAAGGTTCAGTTCAGTGTGACTCACCACTAACAACCTTTCAAAGAAAAAAGGGGCCATCTCCAAAACCTGCACAGTTGGATGGCCATGGCCACAGCTGCTTCTTGTTCTGCTTTTTTTCTCTGCAGCTATATTTCAGAATCATGTGTCATAAAATCAGCCGCTAGTCTTTGCCATTTAGAGCTCTGCTCTTCTGTGCCACAAAGGATAGCTAAGCAGTGCGAGGCAAAGACCTCAATACAAGCACGTGCACTGTAATTTGCAAATGAATAAAGACTGCAAACCCCCAAGCCCCATATCCCATTATCTTTCTAATGGAAATGCATGAAGAGTTTAACCTGCAGTAAAGAATAATACAATATTTCTAAAGAGAAAACAGATTTTGATTAATTTTTTTTTACCCTAGAGTCCAGCTGCTGCATGTAAGACCAAAGATACTCTATATTGGCTCCAAAAGGGTGGACGTGAAGAAATGTGGATATGATACCTGTATTAAAAACAGACACAAAGTATTAAAATTACCTCAGACACTGTATCATTAAAATAGGCAAAATAATTCTGAAGAGTCTGTTCTTGCAGGTTTTTCAGTATGAATTATGATTCTTATTTTCCTTGCACAACCCAATAAACATAACAAAACAGCACGTTTTTTAATACAGTCATAGTAAAGTGCTAAATACAATCATCTTCAGGAATGACAGCAGTTAGCAAGTAAGTGACCAAGATAATAAACTAATGAATAAAGGAATTTTTAAACAAAGCCTTGCTGGGAGCATTTCAATTACTAATTTTATGCTTGATTTACCAATATAAAATTGTGGATATTGTAATGGTAAAATTATTGGGTTTTCCCCTTCACTGGATTCTCTGTTGTGAAAACGTTTCATACAGTTGTGTCAGAACCCTCACTCCATCAAATTTTTCTAGTAATTATGCAGATGCTGGTTATAAAAAGTGTTTAATCCGTATTACCCCTAACTGCTGCTGAAGAAAACACAAATGCTTTATGACATATTTGCTTATTTACTTTTTCTTAAGAGAGAGTATGTTCTGTGTATCTTCATTGTTGTTCTCAAGATGATTATAAAAGGTATGGGAATTAAATGTGGCTTAGAAGGAGTCAGGATCTAAGTCTAGAGATTTTTTCTGCAATGAAAATCAAGTGGCATTAATAATGATGACCAGAGAAAACAAGATTTGGGACATCAGTATTGCTATTAAAAGCACTACCCAATTTCTCCTCTTCTAAGCAAACAGTGGAAATACAAAATGGCATGTGTGTTACTTGCTATTTGGGGAGAGCTGAACTGTAAGAATCAGAACAAATATTTTCAACTCTCTTTGGATGGGCTTCTTAGCTGAACCACCCTAGGGGAAGTTTCTTATACTTAAATCATAAACACCAGGATTAAAAATGCTTACAAATGACAAAAATGGGTCACTGTATCTTGTGTACTGCAGGCCATACTGCTTTCTTGATGCTGAATGAATTAGGATAATCTTGGATTTCATTTTTCCCCAAGTACTGGCCATGGTTGAAACTGATAAGCAATATTTAATGCATTTTAGACTGGCTTTGCAAAGAACACCTTTCTTCCTCCTCCACTTTTTAAACTGCATTTACAAACTTCTGGTCCTGCATAAGGAGTGGCGTGTAATACATTTTTTACTATGGCAAGTCCTAGTAGCAGTGACCTTCCTTGTGCTCTGGGTGACTACAGGTAACCACACAAGAGCTCTAGAAGCAAAAGCCAAGACCATCACACTTGGATGAGATGACTGGAAATCCAATTTGTACTCAAACCACATTTTACCAGTGTCATTGCATCTGCTGTAAAGTTCCTGAGGCTTTTCAATTCAGGACATTCACAGCCAGCTCTTTCATATAATGTAAATAATAAGTAATTTTTCAATATTTTGTAATTACTGACTGGAGTTCCATGATAACTTTTTTTTTTTTCATGCTCTTTTCCTCTAAGGCAACATTGTGTTTTTTAAAAAACAGAAAAACATAGTGAATGGATTGAGGCAAGGCCCATTTTTCCCTTGCCACACCTGATCATGCATCAGAGGAAGAGAGAACATGAAATTCATCTTGAGGAATCTTTAATCTTTGAACTGTAACAGTGAGACAGTTTTGGGGGTATTATGACCAGTAGTATCTGAACTGAGGTTATTCTGTTTAACTGTGTGTGCCACTGAACAGCAGATGTACGGGACCCATTTGGGACACTGCCACTGTTTGTTACAGTCAAATAGTGAGTGACCTAGAAAAAAAGTTGGTCATTCTCTTCTTAAAATCCCAAGCTTGCTGTCTATCTCACAGAGTGAACTTTGAAAAGATCAAGAACTGTCCCCTGCAATTAAAAGTTTCAGATTTAATTAAAACAAGCAGTTATACATTAAATTATAACAAGCAATATACATTTCTGTACATTCCACTGTTTTGCATCTCACTAGTCACAGAGAGTTTGTGCAGTAGGCACTTTAAACGTTTAAATACATTCTTCACTTTCAAATTACTTCTTTGGTCTGAACTGAACTTGTGAATTGCTGAATCTGTGCCTCAGCAATAAACCAGCAATCTTCCTGGTGCCTAGGTGATGAAAATGAGTTGTATTTAAACAAACTAAGGTAGCTTTGGAACTATCATTTATCAGGATACCACTCATTTGTGAAAAGACCAAACCAAAGAAATTAAACCCGTTAATTCAGGTCAACATATCTGTTGCCATGCCACAGGGTACACTTTGGAATTGTGGGCCTTCATGCTCCCTGAAAACCTGCCCCACTGAAACCAAATGCAAAATCTGCATGGGTCTAAATGGCACATGTTCCCTCCAAGGGTAGCATGGGTACAGCCAGTTCTGTGTGGCTAAATGCCTGATACCAGTGAGCTGGCACACTGCCTATAAGCTTTAGCTTTAGGCACGATCTAAAAGTTTATTTTAAAGATTTTATTCTATGTAAAGGGTATGACTGTCCTTGTGGTATTCTTTATAAATATTCATATTGCTAATTCCCTTACCTAATGTCAAAGGCATAAATCTGGCTTGCTTAATACGTGCAGTATATGTATTTTTGGCTTGGTAGTTTACTAATATTATTTCCATTCCCTTCTCCTTCACCATTTTGTCTAATAATCATATAACAAGCTACACAACTCTGGCTTGCTAAATCTTGATGTAAATAAAGTCATCATACATTCATGTTCAAATGCAGATCCTGCAATTTTCTTTGTACCTGAAATCCTTTCATTAAACTGCAGAATTTTTCAGCAAGGCAAAGTTCACTTGTATTTTAGGAATTTTTTAATAAAAGCCATTCTGAACACAGATTTTTAAAAAGTCTATTGTTTTTTCTTTTTTACTTGTACAAGCACAAAGATCTGTGTAAACATATATGCAAACCAGAAACCTGTTAGAAGGCATTTTGTTCTCAAAAATCTTCTTTGGGGTTATCTTACCTATTAATAGTGCCTCTTTCTCTGATTTTAGACCTGGGCTTCGTTTCTCTGAGTTTTTTTCTCTGTCTTGGTTGACCAATGCTACTGTCAATACATTGATTTCCTATAAAGTTTAAAAAAACAAACAGGTGGTCATGTAGATTTCATTTACCTCGATTAAACTTGTCTTCTTCCTTTCAACTCTATAAAAAAAAATCATTACTTTAATTCATATCTAAAGACAAGACAATTATAAATAATTGATTTGTTTACAGAATATTAAGACACATTTTGAACTACCTTTATGCCAAGTGCTGACAAGAAGAGAAATTTTGCTTGCAGAGTAAGTAATAACTTTGTTGCTAGTGCTTCTTCATTATAACAGCTGGAGAGATTGTGCCATAAAGTGTGGGGATGGTCAGAAAACTCACATTTTGTAGCTATTAAAACCATAAAGCAAGACCGCCTCCAGGGAACATGGATGGAGACATTTAGCTACAGCCATAGAAGTAAATTCAGCAGTCACTAAGAACATTTCTAGCTACTAGAGCACAACCCTCTGCCCTGTTACACTCTTCAAACAGTGCCTGGCATGGCATTGGCCCATCCCAAACAATTCTCAGGCATGTTTTGGGGGTCAGTGCATTTCTGGAAAACCACTCCTAACAGGTGGTCTGCATAAAGCTATCCTGTTTCAAGGACTGAAAGAGCATCAACCTGAATGGCAAACAAGTCAAGGCTCCTATTCAGAGCTCTTTTTTTTCTGGAATCAGGTGGCCTGAACCACTTAAATTTCATCTGAGAGATGACATAGCAGATGCTCCATCAGAAGTACCCAGACAGTTGAGTGACTGGGTATATGTGAAGTAAATAAATAATTTCCAAGGCATACATGTGGCCTTAGAGTGTATTGCACGATATTCAAGCATATCCACATGCTGTTTCCATGGAGTAGCCAATGTGCAGTAACTCGTTCCTCAGTGAGGCAGTGACTCACGCTGCTGCATCTGCTCTGTGAAATGCTCAGCACTTCCATGCAAAACCTCGGAGGCAGAGAGCATGGCACTGGGGACATGGTGGTGTGAGGTGGGACTGTGAAGGAATGGTGCTCTTGTTCTGTTTGAGGGAGTCAAGGTGAGCTGCTGGAGGTTGCATGGGACTGGGCAGCTTTAAATGCAAGCAAATATTTACTCTCTGGTAAAATGATGTGGCTCATTTAGGACATATCCATGGTGTGGTGCCTTGCTCCAAAATTTTTGGCAAGCATTTTTGGCAGTAAAAGAAGGACACTGGGCTTGGGTTGCTCTGAGGCATTTCTGAAGATGTGAATAATCCATGCTAAAAAAAGGCATAAACTCCAAAATATGTCAAATGTGCCTCTTTATGGATGACTAAAGGTTTCACAGTCTGTGTGACTGGTAAAAAGAGTCACACATTTCCTCATTTTTAATTGAGAAAGAAAAAGAATCAACAAAAAACATAACCCCAAGACCCCCAGTGACATAGTCTGTGCTCTTCATAGGCCTGCTCCAAGGATAGGCAGCGCCAGATGGCTCAGATGCATTATGGCTTCAAGTCTTCCTTTCATGAAGTCTTCCTGTCAGGAAGAAGAACAAGCTGCCATGTGTCAGCTAAGGGACTCTAGGTGGTGCACATACATGCACATGTGCATCCTCAGCCCCCAGCAACAAGGGGCTCTGACAGGCCCTGGCCCACACCAAATGAGGCTTGAGGTCCATTGGGTCATCTGGGGGCTGTGCCAGCTGTAATGGCCAGCCTGAGGCACTTCTGGCCAAAGACCTATGTGTAGTTGTGCACGTCAGCCTTTGCTGGTTTTTTAGTTAGTAGAGATCAAATAACTTTTTAGTTGTGTATTTTAGTTTAGGGAGTCTTCAGTTCAAGAGTTGGCAGTGATCCCCTCCTAAAATAATGGTGTTCCTGGGGGCTCTGGCAGCTACATCACCTTGCCGCTAACACTCCTGTAGTGTTGTAGTGCACAAGGCACATTATAGCAGCAGCAGCAGCATGCTCTGAATTGTCCAGCACTGTTGATTTCCCTCCTGACAGAGCCAAAGGCTAATGCAAATTCTGATCTACTGCTGGCCATGACATCCAAAAGCAGTGAAAGGAAACCCAGGCAAGAAACTGAAATAAAAGGTGTTTACATGACTTTCTCCAAGAGCACAGTAATGACATGGGGGTAGCAGATCAGAACAGAGCTGGATGAGAGATTTCTGGTACTGCAGCAGAAAAGCAGAGCAGCATATGCCACCAGAGCTTGTATAAGTTAAGATGTTACTTCAACTTCATCAGAGATAGAAAAGCAGTCTAAAAATAGCAACTCCTGAGAGGGGAAGATGGGAGCAGAGAGATGTGTCTTTGATATAACAGGCTCCAAACACAGCACACACGCAGTTTCAGGTGGGATTAGAAATTTTGTGAAGCACTGATGCAGAGAAAGAAATTATAATCCCATTGGGAGCAACAAACAGATGGATTCTCATTTAATGCCTAGATTTGAGCCTGTGCAGTATGTTTTGTATGATTTATAGAACAGTGTAAATGGATGCTAAAGGAAGTCACATCAAGACTTCCTTAGCTGTATGTTGGAGCAGAAGATAAAAGAGCAAAAAAAATTTTATGGGGAAGCCTGAGGAAATGAGTGGCAAAGATAGCTACTCAGCAAACCACTAGCTCTAGAAGAAAGTTGAAGGTTCTTGGAGGCTTTAAAAGGAGAGGTTTCTACCATCCAATGCTACCTGCCTCAGATAGATAATAAATCAGAGCACTCTGATGTATTCAGCTGTCAAAAGAAGTTTGCAGAGGCCATGAGAAAATACAGGGTGTGCATAGTCACATAAAGTAGATCAGAATTCAGCAGCAATGCTTCTAGGAATTAATAGGGTTTAAGAGAAATGGCATAATTGGGTCTAAAAAATGGGTGTGAAATTCACCCAGAAACTGGGCTAATTATAGCATAAGTGAAAACCTTAAGAATCTGACAGCATACTGCAGATACAAATCTCGTACCTATGAAGCCTTTACAACAAATCCTCATGCAGTTAATTTACACTTTTTTAGAGGCACTACTTATGTCAACCCACAGAAACAAGACTTTTAAGAGTACAAAGGTGAATGAGGCAATAAATAATTGGAAAAAAACAGTTAGGTCACCTCTCTGACATGAGAAAAAGCTACTGATCACCAGATGCCTGAGGAAAATTATTTAATATATACTGCATTACATTATTTCCTTTCTTTCCTGGAGACCATTCTTTATTTGGCAAATTATATTTTTTGAGGCCCTAAGCAGTCTCCTTCAGCAGGTTTCATTATAAAAGGAATATTTTGCTACCATCTGTCAGTTACTGCATTAAAGGACAAGAACACAGCTGAGCATGTGCAAACTGATATTTATTAGAAACAAAATGACCTTGCAAGAACTAAATACAGTGTGTGAAAGGCTTAATCCAGGTTAAATCACACCTGGAGATCCTTAGGGACCTGGTCCTATTTATTATTCATGAATTATGTCAGGTAGTGGAAAATGAGGAGGACCAATGTGATGACGACAGCTACAGAGCTGCTCAGTATGATTGCAACTACTCTGTGTTATGCTCTCACCAGTGCCAGCTTAGGTCTTTCTCTTGCAAATGACACTTTAATCCATCAGCAGATGATGAAAAGACATGAATTTGCTCCATGGGATTGAAGTCCCTGTGGTTCTGCAGATATCCCTTGGGATCAGCATTTTGATTCAGGTCTCCCTGAGTTTGAATCAGGAAGGGAGAAACAGACAGCAAGTCTTTCTGGAAAACTTTCAGGAGAACTTGCTGGATGAAACAGAGGACAGCAAATAACAATTTTATCCCATGAACTATTAATTTCCACAAGCAGATCTCTGACACCACCAATGACACAGAGCTGATATCTGTGGAGAGTAATACATGGCAGTTCTGCACATGGATGTATACGGTCTGGCTGTAAGGTGGGATAGAAGTTTGGTTTTCATCATTCACTGAAGTATCTTTTGTTCTTTTGGAAGAGGCACAGGTAAATATATTGCTCCAAAAGTTGCCAGATGTCACTGTCCAAAGAACAGTTGGGTCTAACACTGACACAGCAATGAGAGTGACTCTTGAGAGAAACACACTTGCCAGAGAAAGACACAGAGGTCCTGAAGAGTAGAAGAGATGTGGTGATATCCTACAGAAGATAGTCACAGACCCTCTAAGAACAAAAGGCTAACTCTGCACTCCAGGACTCTAGCAGATCAGAAAGCTCCTGATATTTAGGCTGGATGACTTGGGTCTTTCTCTCCTTTATTGGTTTCTTTTTTTCCTATGGGAAAGTAAGATATTAAATAAAAAGTTCTCAATCTAGATAGCATTAATCCTCTTAGGGTCAGTCTTGAACTAGTGCAAAAAAGGCAGACAATTCAAAATATTTGCTCTTGCCTGAAAATATATGTTAGCCAGCATGCCTAAAAATGGGGGAGTGAGGACTTGATATTCTCCATAAACACTGAGCAAGAGTTGAACAGGGGTTGCATAGTAGCTGCCCTATCTGGAAACTCCTCCGGCCAGAGTGCAATTCTATACCATCTGTTGTTCAGGACTCTGCTTTGAAAGGCAGACTGTAGGATTTAATGAATGTGACATTGAAGATACCTGACATATGCCCAGGATGCAATGACATTCAAAGAGATTAAATATTCCCTCCACTCT
Source organism: Cettia cetti (assembly GCA_013401135.1). Taxonomy (NCBI): domain Eukaryota; kingdom Metazoa; phylum Chordata; class Aves; order Passeriformes; family Sylviidae; genus Cettia; species Cettia cetti. The sequence continues at coordinate 25,232 of VZUI01037845.1, read as the reverse complement.
CTGGGTAATCCAAGTATTTGGTGATTATCTTTGAATCTAGAGGGAATGATGACTGCTTGCATACTTGTCTTCAAAGACGTCATTTTCTGTGTTGTATTTTATGGAATTCTGAAGAATTGTGTGGTAAGGGGGTAAAAATAATATTGTGTCTTCTGAAAGGCCCTGTAAAAATCCCATAAGGATACCAGCCTCTGGAAAAGTTTGCATTTTTCACTATACGTATAAAGCAAATTGTCTGAGGCATTAAAACAGTGGCAGAAAAAGGAAAGACTTGATGTTTGTCACAGCAGGAAAAACAGAGCAACTGCTGAATGTTGTTAGATGTAAGGGATACACCACACTTTCTCATCAGCCAGGGGATTTATGAAAGAAAATGAGTAGGAGGAAAAAAAACTATATATCTGAAACATAAGCAAAAACCTTGCAGGCTATTTACAGCAGGCCAGAGAGATGCTGTAAGCTTGGAAATAAAAGATAATTTTCAAATCCTGATGGAAGAAAGAGTCACGCACACGTGAAACCAAATCTGCAGCCTATAAGATATTGAAAGGCATGTGTGTGCCTTCTCTGAGCACACAGAACTGGGCTTGGACTTCAGGTGAGTTTGCCCAAACTGCTTATTGAGAACCAGGCAGGTTTGACTGCAAACTTGTGTAGAAGCTGGTCTGCAGCATGAAGAACTGCACGTATTTCATTTATTTGCATTTATCTGTGAACCTCCTATAGTCTGGTATAGGTGGGTTTGCTTTGCTAGTCTTTCTTTAAATGTACTTCAGGACTACATCTAAAAATTTAATCTTGCGGTTTTAACCTGAGTGAAGCATAATTCAATAACCAATCAAGTGAATGGAAGTCTTGCAATACTTCCAATACACATCAAGTCAGGCATCTTAAATTTATGGGGACATGCAAGGTTGAGGTACAGGACAACTTCTGACAGCTTAGCATGGTTGTCAGTTGAGAATGGGCTACTGTCCTTGTCTGTGTTCTTATCCATGGTGAATACAAAATTATCCAAGTTGAACTAAGCTGCAGTGAAAGAACTTATTTAAATTTAACTTAAATCAAATTTCCTTGCAAATGTGGCAAGGTATGAGTACACTCACAGGCAGTGATTGTGACTCAGATGATCACAGAATCCCAAAATCAGGAAGATGACCTTGGGAGATCTCTAGTCCAACCTTCTGCTCAGAGTAGGATCAGCTGCAGTGGTAGAGCATGTGGATGTGCAACAGAAAGGTAGCAATCCAATGGCTCAGCAGCTTCTCTGCAACATCCCAGTCCTGCATCCTTATAAACAGAGAGGTGCCTCTGCAAAAAGGATTTTCCAACCACCATCACTTCCTCCATCCTTGTGATACTTGTGACTCAACTTTTATTTCCACAAGCACAGAGGAGTACAGAGGCACCATTACAGACTGGGAAAATATGATAACCTAATCAGAGAGAGCAGAGTCCCCTGACCCAGCTCCTCCCAGGGCTGTCACAGGAAACTATCAGCCCCAGGGGCTGAACATGACACAGTGAACATCAGTCCACCTCTCTGAAACATCCTACGGACTGAGGGAGCATTGCCTGTAGGAATACAGGACTTGTTACGGGATGTAGGAACAGAGCATTATGGGGTTGTACAGAACCTATTTGAGTTTCCTCAGCAAGGGAAGAAGTAGCAGGAAAAGGGAGGGATCATGGCAGTTTGGGAGGCGATAAAAGGGAGTGGTTGCATGTAAGCAGGTTGCTGGTCAGTACACTTGTCTGGCCATGTCAGGCCCCTATCAGTGTATAACACACATTAAACTAATTTCTCTCTTCCTGGGTGAGGGACTCCGTTCTGTGTACATGGGAGGACCGTGAGGGCATCTGAGCAGAGCAGCTGGAGTGGGGTCAGCAGAGAGCCACTGCAGCCTGGAGGGCTGCAGTTAGAGAGACCTGGGGGTCCAAGCCACCAAGTAGGGACACCATGGAACCTAGGGAATGGCTAAATGACTTGTGTGTGTGTGTGCATGTGTGTGTGTGTGTGTAGCCAGTTATGGGACAGCCTGAGAGTCAAAGTCCACCATCTGGAGGGATTCACATTGTGTGTATGTGTAAGTCTGCACATATATCTCCCACTAATGGACCTTTACCATGAGCAGCCAGAAAGGGCTGTTTGTGCACCTCAGTGCTGTTCGTGCTTATGAATGTTGGGTTTGTGTTGATCTGTGTGGCTGGCCATTGTATATAGATGGACGCATGTGATGCATGTGCTGTAAATGTGTATTCTTCCTGCCTGTGAGGAGTTTGTGCTCAGTGTAGCTGAGTTGATTCCATGGAGCTGTGACCACCTCGTCCCCATCAGGCTGCCAGGATTCGGCATCTCCTAAAACCAGCAATACTTGGTTTGGGCCAAATTTCTCTAATTCTTTCTTTAATGGAACTTGTTCCCCTTCCTCGGCTACACACAGTGTTGTGATGTGTGAAAATTTGGTTGTCTGAACTTGGAAAGAAACTTAAAATTTTCCTAACTTAAATAAATATCATGTGTGTATCATGTGTTACATCTTCTCTCAGTCTGTCCTCTTCAGTGACTGTTTCTGACTCTCTGCTGACTACTCCTCTAAAAATACCCTAACTAGAAAATTGCTCATAATTTTGATTAATATCATTCTTCTGTTGCTTCAAATGAATTATCTTGTGCTGGTGAATTAACTACTTCGTAGAAAGCTTATCTTTTACATGGTCCTGGCTCCTCACAGCCTATGAATTGATTTTAGAAAAGTGGCTAACACTAAGTTAAATGACCTTGTGACACACTGTCTATGTGCAGAGGGATTTCTTGGCCTTTTCTATTTGTATTAGGATAATTCAGTTTACAGTAAAAAATTGCAGTGGTGCATCACATATGAAAAGATTAAGGCAAAGAAGGAAGCATCCAACCATCTGCTCAAAACCAGAGCTCTCACAAGTAGCTAGTGCCACTGTTGGTTAGCACCAGGTCAAAAATTAATTAAAAAAAGCTTTTCAGTGTTTTTTTTTTCCAGGGTCTTACAAGATCCTTCTCCTTCTACTACCTACCTAGTCATGCAGATGGAGGTATTTGCCATATGCTGCACTGCTGGAGAATATGACTGGTCCATCATTAGAAATGATAGACACCAGGTTTCATCTTTTCATTCAAATCAATCCTAAACTTGGTAACTTATTTTGTTCTAAGCAAGGAGCCAGTGCTGGTTTTGTCAGAAACAGCACATTGTAATTACTTTTAAAGGACACTCATATAGAAATTTACTTTTAAAATACACTAATATAGTATTTTCTGTTATAGTAAATTTAAGAGTGCACTGGTATTAACAAATCAACAGTTGAAAACTTGAAAAATTATCTGGCATTAAATTATACGAACAGCAATGTAGACAAATAAGAACTGTGAATGTAAGACCCTGCACATAAAAAACTTCAAATGGATGGATCTAAGGTTTGTTTATCTGATTTATTCTACATAATAGAAGCATTTTCAGGAGTGAAGATTAACTGCATTATGATGCTCTTGACATCCTATTTTTCTGATCCATTTGCCAGAGAGATGCTTTCTACTTTTTCATTATAAAGCTTTTGCTATTGTAACTTTCACCTGCTGAGTTTTAGGCAACTAGCAATAATTTGAAAATGCTTTTCTCATTCAAACTATCTCTTTTTAATTTTTTCATTGTATTTGAGCACGTTTATTTTATGGGAATGTACATATGCAAAATATGGATGACTAATAGGAAAGTGAGTTCATATTCATTTTCAAAAGTATGATCAGGTTGCTTCATTTTCTAAAGCTGGATTTATGTGTGGGTTCCTGATGTTTTACATGATGTGAAGGTGGTTGCTTTGCAAGATAAAAGGTAATTGTCATTTTGCACAATTTGTTTTAGGGAATTGCAGCAAACCGATGGCTGGCTGAATGAAAGCATCACTTGCCCACAAACTCTGCTGAAGTCGTTGTAGGAGGAGGTACTTCATGTTTACTTGAGATTCAGAATTTGTGAAAAACCTTTTGAAATGGTCTTTAGCACAAATATTGCTCTTGCAATCTCCTCTAGAATGATGCACTTCCAAAAGAAAAGTTAAAGAGAGGGAGAGAGAAAAAAGGCAGTTTGTTTCCCTTCTGGGACTTGTAGAAGTTTTGAAAAGGACTTTGTTGAAATAAAAAGAAGTAACAGGCAGGGGAAACCAACCTTAAATGTCTTATGAGAGTAAATGGTTTTCTTCATGGTTTTGTATTTGAAGGGTATTAACTTTGGGAATCTCCACATCTGAATATGCAAAAAGTACTTAAACACTTTTGAGTTCTTATTCATATGGAGTGGATCTTGATCAGGATGACAAACTCTTTCTGAGATTCCTTAGAGGGACTTGGGAATATTGTTTGATGAGAAGCTCAACATGACCCAGCAATGTGAGCTTGCAGCCCAGAAAGACAATTGTTTCCTGGGCCGCAACACAAGCAGTGTGGCCAGCAGGGCGAGGGAGGGGATTCAGCCCCTCTGCTCTGTTCTGCTCTGGTGCGACCCCCGTCTGGAGTGCTGCATCCAGCTCTGGGGCTCACAACATAGGAAGGACATGGACCTGTTGGAGCAATGTCAGAGGAGCGTCATGAAGATGATAAGAGGGCTGAAACAACTCTCTTGTGAGGACAAGGCAGTTGAGGCTGTTCAGCCTGGAGAAGAGAAGATTCTAAGGAGAGACCTCAGAGTATCTTCACATACCTAAAGGGGGCTGCAAGAGAGCTGAAGAGGGACATTTTACAAGACCATGTTGGAAAAGGACAAGTAAAAATGGCTTTACACTGACAGGGCAGGTTTAAATCAGATCCAAGGAAGAAATTCATTACTGTGAGGGTGGTGAGACACTGGCGTTGGTTGCCCAGAGAAGCTGTGGATGCCCTATTCCTGGAAGTGTTTCAGGCCAGGCGGGATGGGGCTTTGAGCAATCTAGTCTAGTGAAAGCTGTCGCTGCCCATGGAAGGGGATTGGAACTAGATGATCTTTAAAGCCCTTTCAAATGAAAACCATTCTATGAAGAGTGGCTCTTGGGAACACTAAAGCTCTTTTCTCACTTCTGCCACTTTTTTTCCTGTCTATTCCTTGAAAGCTGGTTGGAATGCGTGCAGGAGCGGTGTACAACCCCCGGGACTGCAGTAGCAGGTTTGTGGCTGAAGCAGAGGTGGCCCATCATCCTTCAGGTGGTTGCGGGGGAGCCTGAGTGCTCTGACAAGCCAATCTGCCTTGCACACTGTGTGGGTTAAGCACACAACTGCATATGTATAAGGCTGAATGTTATTCCTCACTTGAAATGACAGGATGACTCCTGTATACGTGTGCAGTATAAATACTTGGGGAAAATGCTTTGGGATGAAAGGTTCCACATAATGATCAGATATTATTAAAATGTCAGGTAGCTCTGGGCATTGAAGATCTGTCTCCCTGTGGAGCTCATATGAAATTTAAAGTTAAAAAAACTTTTGTGATTTGCTGAGTGGGTGGCTGAATGGGTTTTATCATTGTGTCTCAGAGTTCTCTTTCTCCTCCCTTGGAAGATCAGAATTCACTGCAATCAAAAGCCAAGTCACTCTGACACTTAATTAGGGACAAGGGAAGTGGTGTGATTTCTTGCTGCACATTAACAAAGGGGTTATTGCTACAGCCTAGATCCACTTCAGGCAGCACATTCTGTGTCAGAATATACCTTGGTCTGCTCCCTATTTGTTCCCTGTAGGGTTCAATCATGGCTGGAATCTCAGAGACTGTGATTTAGCCAGCAGAGACATCTGTGCCATGCTAATGAAATTCTTGCTGTCTTCTGAAATGGCAAACCAGGGCTGGGGTGGCAAAGGGGGGAACTCAGGGGGATTTGATCTACCAGTGTAAAAGAACTTCTGAAGGCTGAGTGGGCTCTTTGATATCATCCTAAACAGCCCGTTAAGCTCCTGCTACTTTTCAGGCCTCGTGGTATTGAATTCAGGAGGTGGTCATTCCTCATGTCTGTCGCAGTAAGTAGAAAAGCTGCTGATCTGAGAACGGTCAGAGCTGCTTGAATCTATCATGCTCCATGTGCCTTAAATTGAAGGAAATGAGAAGAAATGAGTGATGGAAGGGCTACAAATAAATGTCTGGAATGAAAAAGGTAGGGAGTAGAAAGAGGCACAGCCACCCCTCACCCCCGGCCCCACCAGGACAGAAGAACCTAAATACAGACCATAAATGTGTCTCTCTAGAGCTCCCCTGATGGCTCCAATGCAATCAGGGTAAGGGTCCTTGCACCTTCTCCTAACGACACAACACACCCATGATGAGAAACCAAACCCCCCATCTCTCTTCTCACGGAGCTGTCCTCATCCTGCACTCTCTGTTATTCCTGCCTGCTCTCTTTATACACTTGCAGAAGGGAGCAGTTACAACAAAAGGGGCTGGAGGGTGCCCATAGTCTGCGCTCTTTTCTTCTCAGGTATGGCAGAGAGAAAAACCCCAACTTCTGGCATTCCCTGCAGAGAATGTCAGCCTTGAGCTCATGCATATAGAGAGGCTGCCAAGACCCGTTCCTTATTCTCTAAAACACTCAGGTGTCATCGCCTCAGTTTCTGCAGCACCCAATCACACCTACGTGGTCCAGAAATGACTGCTGCAAGGCCAGAGGACTTCACTGAGGGGAGCCCAATGGGGTTTTCTGGCCTGTAAGTTTAGACTCAAATTGCTCTTACATAAACCATTTTGAGCACATTTTTATTGCAAGCCTGTGCTGTTCTGGAAAGAGCAAGCCTTTTGAAGAGTGGGATAACCAGGAAATGACTGTTGCACGCACAAGGAAGTGAAGCAGAAGAATCAGCAATCACTTGAGATCTTCATCACTAAAGATGACCAACTTCTTCCTACACTCCCAAACTACTGGGATGATTTTGCACTCTTCTCGTTCCTACTCCTCTCCCTGTGTTCAGGGTCCTTTCCACCTCACCTGGCTGAATGTGATGCTGCCACACTAAGTGGAGCTGCCACATCAAATGGTATGTGTGTACAAACACATACACTAATATGAGACATTCACAGGCTGCACCTTTGGATACCTAAATTAAAGCTTTGCATAGTGAAGTACAAGAAGTGAACTCTGATGAATTTGATGGAATTACAGACTTTTCCAAAAGTTGAAAGGGGTTAGCTTTTTAAATCCTTGCCTGACTTGTTGCAAAAGTAAGCCTCACTTAAAAAACATCTTTTCTTTGATGAAGATTATCAGTAATTAATCTATTCTATGAAAAGAGAAATCTAGGGTGTAGCTAGGAGTATCATCACTTTCAGTGTAGTAAAAAGTGAGAAATGCAGTGATATATCCCCACTCGTTAGAGTCAGGGGTCATCTGGAAACTGCTTCAAAAGCAAATACAAAAGACAAAAAATAGAGGAAGAATCAACATGAAATGTAAGATGCTTGGTTGAACTCAAGAAATGCTCTGACCACAGCTTTAAGCATTCAAATGGAAAAATGCATCCCTACTTAATATTATTGATTATGTGTCTGGAGAAAAACCCACAGAACATTGTGTCCAGGCTGCAGGAGACACTAAGTGAAGGCAGACAGACAAATGTGGTCAAAGTCGGTGCTTTGTTCAAACAATGAAACTCAAACAGAACAAAAAGCTGCTCAAAAAACACCTTGTCGTGAAATCAGTTTCACTCTCTGAAATATATTCATTTTATTATGTCTTGGTGATAATGAGTTAACCGTAAAAGTCTTTTGGCAAAATTCTGACTTTTTAACCTGATGGGAATTTCTTTAGTGACTTCAACAATGCCAGGACTTTGCCACGAAATTGCAACTGGCATTCAGAATGCTTCTGTGACCATTACCCATGTCTTGCTTTGGTCTGAATGTGGCAAACTGATACTATTGATTACAATTTTGCAGCACTTTTACAAAGAGTATTCACAGCAGCCATCTAAGGAAAGCAGATAGCTGACAAGGGAGAGCAACAAACTCCTGGAAGATTACCAAGCAATTTTAAAATGATATGTGTATAAAAAAATCTTCCTTTTTCCATTTACAGTAGAGGGATACCATACCTTCTGACCCCCAAACCAGAGATGTATTCACTGTATTGGCATGCAGTGCCCTATCTATACTGAATTCAGCAGCAAGAAAAAGGATATTTTTGATCAAAACACAGAATAAATTTATGTAATAGAGGCTTCACAGAAAGCCACTGAACTTACAGAAAGAGTAGAAGAATAAATTGTCTTTGTAGAGTTAGTCACAAAACATGTGATTAGCATTTTCAGTTTGCAAAATGGTCTCTACTCGAGCAGAGCTCCCAAGCAAGATTATCTTTTTCACGTTGGGAGTATTCAGGTCCTAAGAGTCTGGGAACATCCTTGCAGAGGATTATATCTGCAATTATGATTGTCCATTGGTCATTATTTTCACTTCAGTTAAGACAGAGATGTGAAAGAAATACCATTATGTGCAGCAGTGAAGAGGAAATGAAAAAGGGGTCAGATTAGAAGCAAGGACTGATCTCTTCCAAAGCACAGGACTGATGGAAATGAGCACTCAGTGACAGCACCTCTGGCAGTGCTGGCTGTTGAAGTCTCTGTTAACATCAGGCCAGAATTTCGGGCTTTGTGTACTGCCTGAGCCCGACATTTGGCCTTTCTTGACACAGAGTATGGCTGGGAAATGTCAACAGCCATAACAAATATTACTGCATGTACCTGGCAAATCACTCATGAAACACCCTTATGACTCTGCACAGAACCTTGTAAGATGGTTTTGCTTTCTGGAAATAACAGATGTACTGGCAATACACTAAAATTGGGGTCTACCCCACCCCTGCAGATTTATGTGTGAACTGACATGCAGGGAATGTGACATTGCAATTGCTCCAGCCTCTTGGTCAACTTAGTTAATTTTCCAGCAAAAACCAGAGAAAAAAAAAGAAGGTCAGTTTGTAGGTTGGGCACCTATAAATTACTTCAGGAGAGAAGTTTTTCTTTTTCCAAAGGTGTCCAGATCCTTGTCTCCCTTTCAGGATGGTCTCACATAATGAGTATGTAGAATATGAGGCTAGATCTAAGTATTCATCTGTACCTGCTTTTGCTAAGAAAAATATTTCCATGTTTTATTTTAAATAACACGATTTTCTAATGTAAAAGATGACGTAGACTAGTGCCATCACGAGGAATACAGAGTGAAGAAAGTAATCTTTAAAGGTACAGTATGGGCTTTCTTGATGTGTATGCACTCAGCCTAAAGTTTCTTCTGTCCTTTCTAGGAGCCTGATTTTCTGCAGAGTAAGTAATCCAAATATGCCACAGTGTGAAGATAAGACTGTGTGTTCAGTGTACAGGCATACGTTGCCATTTTTCCTTACCAACACCTCCCACTACTGCTCGGCATGTAGAGGTATTTCATTTGCTGAATTCAACCTGTCATCTGTAACAAATATGTCCTAATCCAATTTTATGCATCACTGTTCACTAAGAACCACGTAGGAGCCACCAAGCCTTCTTCTCTTTGATCAGCCCTGATTTGCACAGTGGCCAGGGGCAAAACCCATGGAGTCTACTGAGAATATTCATGGAGACAACCTGCAAGGCACAACACCTGAGTGCTACATATTTGATATAAATGACAATTGTTTAAAAGGCACCTCAGCTTCCATTTTACAAAGTTCATTATCGTAGCAAATGTTTTAACATCAGTTCTTTCCCTCTATTTCTCTATTTCCATTTGTACTGCTGTGCTTTCTCTGATTTCATGGTGGTATTATTGTTGAATACATGGCTGCGACTGTGACTCAATAATTGTAACTATCTGGTTTCTCTCTTTGCCATTAATCTATGTATTGACTTCTTTTCTTAAGAGTCGTATATTGCTATGAGATCAGCTGGGGAAGAGCTCATGAAAAAGAGGGACAGAAAAAAAGAGTTTCTATCCTATGGAAAATTCAGGCATTTGAGGAACTTGTACAATTACAAACTGGATCAAAATATTACATTTTGAAAAATTTACTATTAACCAACGATTCTGAAATATTTTGTTTTAGATATCTGGGAGTGATGTACTGAAACACTCTTTTGACACAATTGAAATGTTTCATTTTAATGCTATTTCAACCTTTATATTATATAAATATAAAGCTTTCAAGCACTTCTGTTTATCCAGTTACATATGAGAAATGTTACAACTCGAAGCTTTCAGGTAATTTCCCTTTAAAACATTTCAATACTGCAAAATATTGATTCATCCACATTTTTTGTGAGGAAGAAGTTCTTTTAGAGAGTTTCTAAGACTTACATGTAGATATTCCTCTAGGATTTCCTTTGGGAAACCTGCAACCAGCTATTGTACAATAACTGTTTTTTAGCTAGCATATGTGAATATTTCAAGATCATCATTGGATTAATGTATTTTTGGTTTGCAAACAGAATCTTTCAAAGGGGCAATTGGATGCTGTGCAGACAGACTGCAGCTGAAGATTTGTTGGAGCTCTCAGACAATATTGAATGTCTCCTGTCCAAATGCTGAGAGCTACGAGGCTCTATCGACTTCACTGCGGAAACGGATCACAATGAATGAGATTTAGGAAAGGATTAAAAGAACGAGGACAACTTTTCCTTATCAAGAAAGCAGTTCACAAAATTTGAGCCTTCCATTCATGTTTAAAATAAAACTTTTTTCCTGACTGAGCCATTAGACAACACATGGACTAAAATAGATGTTAAAATATATTAGTGTTTAAACTGTTGCTAGTTCACTTGGCCAGGAGGAAGTTATCATATATAATTGTTTTAATATTAATCTGTTTATGACCAAGCACAAGACTGTACAGTTTGGATGATAAGCATAGCAGGAAACTTTCCTTTTTTGCCTTCTTCCCCCTTATGGAAATTGCTGTTTTGATGGCAATCATTAAGGGAATAACAGAAGCAGTTTTTCTTTTTTTTTTTTTTTTTTTTTTTTGGCAGCAGGTTTTAAAAATTTTTTTTTTTTTTTTTTTTTTTTTTTTTTTGGCAGCAGGTTTTAAAAAACACAACCTTAGGAATCCTTTTATGTTTTTGGACAAAATAATGATTCAATGAATTAATTTAGTCCTCTTGTGAATAACAACTATTTCAAAATTATATACATATACGAACCACTTCACTTGGAACTGAAATATGGCCAGGCTTGCCCAGCTGCAAGGCAGCAGCCACAGAGACAAATGATATAACTTTGTAGCTTGAATAATCCTGGACAGGACACTAAGGAAAAGCATTTCTTTTGCAGTCGTTTCCATGGTATCTTTAACACCCACACAGAGCAAGTAGGACACTGGTTGTTAAAGTCTCATCCAAATAAATCCTACAAAGTAAATTGCATGGAACCCAATTTATCTACCTTGAATGAAGTTTGCTGGGATTTGAACCTGTGGCTTCAAGAAAAAAAAAAACCCAGACACTTTAAACCTGATGTGCAAGTCATTCAGCCATTCTGTCAGCTTTAAGACATACATAGTAAATTTGAGACCATAAACATACATGTACTAAATCTATATACAGATAAATGTACCTACATTTGCTTGAGATTCATCATGCCCATTGATTTCTGCTAATTCCTTGGCGCTTTTTAACTGCAAAGAATGAAAGAAAACCAAAACAGAACAAAACAAGCACATTACTTCAGTATTTCACACAGTTATCTTTGATTTATTTGAAGGAGCATTTTATAAAGCTTCCAATGAGAAAAACAGATGGAGCATATAATTCTAATGAGTTTTTGCTCAAACCATTTTGAAACCAATGTACTTAAGGCTCAATATGTTGGCAAAAAAAAAAAAAAAAGAAAAATAATAGGACTGGGTCATTATTTTTTAAATAATAAGATTAGAAAGTAGTTTCAAGGCATAAAAGGTGCACAGATTTCTCTCTCAAGAATAATAAACAATTTAATTTCCTGTTGTTGTTGCCATTAATTTAAACTTTACAATATTTGAAAGTTGCCACTAGCTAAATAGTGTTTTGCCAATGATTACTTTTGAATGATATATTTTGAGGTAAGATGCCGAAGTGCTACTATACATTGTCTTCCTGACAACGTACCTAAATAACTGACAAGGCCCCTGGGTATGATGGAAAAGGAGGGGAAGTGAAGAACAGCTCTTTTATTTAACCAGTGGCAGGAAGAACTGAGGAGACACTGCAAATATATGACCTGAACAAAAAGGTTTTTTTCCCTCCTGAATTAGCTTTTAGGGGAAAATCCAGGATTACACAGGGAATTGTAAAGATCATTCTCAGGAGATTTAAGGAAAGTCCTAGCTCACATCTTGAGCCTCAGTGAAATATGCTGTCGTTCATCCTGTGATTGAGCAAACAGAGCAAAGAGGAGACACCACAGCTCTCCTGAGCCTATAAGCCATGGAGGTTTGTACACTTAAATGAAACTCACTGAATCCTTGGCTCTTTAGGTTAAGCTCTGAAGAGTCATGCTTTTATTGTAATTTAATTCACAATAGATATCATGTAGAGGAGGGGGATGGAGGAAGATGTGAGGGATGGGGAGCAATAAACACAACTTTCCTCTGAATTCCTTGTCTTTTGCCAAAGAAGCTGGGTTTGATGGTTTGATGTACGTATTTGATGTACAGCCATGGCTTTGATTGGCAACAACACTAATATGTATTGATTAAGATCTGACTCAGAAGTGTTGGTGGACTACTATGCTATGGGGGTTGGTCACCTCCATCACATTTTTTGCTACATGGCAACAACAGCTGAACTGAGTGTGATCCAGCTCCCAGCTGCTCAGTTTCCAATATGACAATTAAAATAAGCAGGTCATGGTCTGTTTGTACCTTATTATGCAGGGCTGTGAACTACACCAATTCAGGAACTGCTGCTCAAGACATTAAACCAGTCCTGATGGAGAGGGAAGAGTGCAACACTTCCTGATAAAGTAGTACAAAGGATATCTGAGGACTGCAAAATCATCAGGTCTCCTGGTTCAATTCACTGAAGCTCATCTTTCAAAAGCCTCAAGAAGTCTGCAATTTATACTGACAGCAGGGTGGTGCATTTCCAATGAATGCTACATGTTTTCCCTACTCTGAAAAAATAACCATCCTGTGAATCCACCTCACTGTGAGGATAGCTGGTAGGAATGAGCTGAGATGGCTACTTCCAGCCAAGCACCAGAATTAGGAATTTATGCATCGCAGTGTGACTGAAAGTGATGTTTCCTGATTCTGCCAATTCTTCGTTACAGAAATTCACCCAACATTAGCAGTCCTGTTGGGTTCAGCTGAGTTACTCATCTGAATATGAGGTCAGGAGAGCATGCTCAGTTTTGTAAAACTGTTCTGCATGCTGATGTGAATGTCCTGAGTGCTCAAGGAATGCTTACGCTTTGCCTTTCCCTTTCCAGGTTGATAGAGTGCAGTCACCCCTTGGTGACTGTGGCTCCCTGGCAAAGTGCTCTTCTGGTGACATGCCACATCCCCATCAGTCACACGTGGGTTTGATGGGAGACTGGGCTCAGCCTGGAGGACACTTTGGTCTTGCAGGTTTTGCCCTGCAGTGGTTTCCCTCCATTATCACCCTGGCACTGCTTTATCAGTCAATATAATGCAGAGAGGATGCTTGAGCCTCTCCATCTCTTTTATTGCACACCATGCTCTGAAAAGGATGCCAGAGCTCAGGCAAGAAGGTGCTTGCATCCATGCCAAGACTAGGACCTCTGCAGGAAGAGGTGGAGGTGAACTAGTGGAGATAATGGTGGAAAACTTACGGGTAGAAAGTGTGCAGCTGCATTCCCACAGGCTAAAGAGATGAAGTCCACTCTTTTTCAATTTTTTTTTTTTAATTATTATTTAAATTATATTCTTCTCTCACATGTTAAATAGAGAAATGCTGGAATAGGAAGCTCAGAAAAATAAACAGTATTGGAAAAACAGGACTTGCCTTGCCCACTACTCTGACTCCAGGGCAAGTCAGGGGAGAGTGTGATGCTGGCAGTGAAGAGTGTGCTGAGGCAACACACAGAGCTAGTGCCAGCAACAACCAGGGGCCTGTCTGGAAGGACAAGGGATGAGGAATCAGAAGTATCTGATAAACCTGATGCTGTGGAGGTTTAGGCCTGACTCAAACCAGCGGGCATGAATCCCTCAGACAACCAGACCTGCCAGCCACGTGCCCATGTGATTCAGAAGCCTTTTGACTGCAGCAATGCAATATGGTGCTCTAGCAAGCAGGACTTGTTGCAGCAGGACATCCCAGCCTGGATGTGGCTGAGTGGGTGCATGGAGCAGCCATGCTTGGACAGAGCCACACCTCCCCATGCAAACTGAGTGAGGCAGGGCAGGATCGCTTTGTCAACTTGGGATGAAAAGGCAGCTTTTAGCAAACCTATCACAGAACCAAGCCATAAACTCAAGGCAGGAGCCCTCTGCTATTTATTTTTGAAAGAAATGCTCTATTTGCTTGGCTCAGCTGGATGATTTTCAGTACCCATTGTGGATAAAACACACAGATAAGCTGTGGTGCTTGCAAAGGAAAGCTGTGAGTCTTGGCAAGTGGGGGTCATTTCTGCTAGGGCTTCTGCTGTTCTGGCAACTTTTGGAACTCATTCAGGGTTCTTGGAGGAGCACACTGGCTGCCTAGAACTCTTCAGGAATTCTGGCTACTTACAGTCTTGGCCTTAGGCATGTTTCAGAGCTAATTCTCAAGAGAAATGCAGATATATCCTGCCTTTCTTCCAGCTACTGTTTCGCCTGTCTGCCTAGCATGAGTGCACATTTGATTCGCAATTAGCAAGAGTCTGCAGAGATTCAGAAGTCTGCCCTGGTGGTCCCTACTGGGCCTCACATTGCAAGATCTTCCTACATGTTTTTGCAGCATATAATTGCTACAAAGATATAAAAATAACTTCATGCAATTTGCGTTTTTCCTTTTTTTTTTTTTAAAGCACTTTATAATACTATACCTTAAAAGCCATGTGAAAATGGAAATGAGATGCAATTAACTCAAGAGACCTGGTAGAATATGTGTTTATAAAGATTCTGTCATTACCAAATCCATTCTTCCTCATGGCATTTTCTGTATTACAGTCTTGCTTTAGCTTTCATTTAGGTTATCTCTGTGACCATAAGTACTAAGAACATGTGTCTGAACATAAAAGCTTTCAGAACCCAAATTACTAGTTTGTAGAATATATTTATCATCAGATATATTCAAATATAAATGTTAAATGTGGAACAATGTCCCAGCTTTCATAATGAACAAAAAAATTTGAAATAATTTACTTTTTTCTAATATGTACATTAAATGTATATATCTGTCTGCAGACTCTGCAGACGTATTCAAACATATATGATGAAAAATCTTGAACATAAGAATCATCAGCATTTTGAATCTGCCACCTAAGTAATTCAGACCCCACAGACCTTAAACTGCAAATACTTAATCAAGCCATCAAACATTTTTGCTGAAAGTTTATATAGAAAGGGTTAAAATAAGGTCTCAAAGCAGAGACTGTGCCTGTGCAGCAGAGGTGGGTATTTTCAATTTCAGTATGTTCAAGCCACATGGTCTACACAGAAAACACGTATTTGTGCACACTGTACTTGCACACAATGCACTGTTTCTTCTGCAGATTTACAGATTTAGGGCCAGACTTGCTTTTTGCTGCGTAGCTATCCATCTTACTATCCTTATAAAACTACAATCAAATATTATTCTCTCTGTCATAGTACACTTTGGTATCAAAGAAGATGGGATGATCAGACTTAGAGATTTGATTCTCACTGCTTAAATACGTGCATTGATAACTACTTTTTAAATTCCATTATGATAATGCCACTGTAAGTTTTATATAGTCATACTTATGAATTACACAGGAGATGCCAAAATGCTTTTTCAATACTAATCTTAAAAGCAAGAGCTGTTTTGGCTCAGGTATATTTAACTCCCCCAACTTTTTTTTTTTTTTTTAATTCAGAGCAAAACCACTTATCATTGATATCTATGTAGAATACATAAGAGGAAATAGTACTCATTACATGAAATTCAGTTTTAGATAGAATAAAGTAAGGGTCCCTTTTCTCAAACTCTATTAGTCTAATCAGAGCAGACAGGCCACATAAGGTTAGGTCCTGTTCACAGCATAGTCTCTGGTCAGACTCCTATGGATTTTGTAGGTGAAGCCATGAAACTTTCAGTGCTAATGGTTTCACCTTCCTTCCCCTTAGCATGCCTAAGCCAGCATTTTTCTCCTGCCAAAATCACTCACCTGTTCCTGCAGGACTTTAAGCATCGCTTGTGTATGCGTTTGCTCTTCCTTTGCTTGCTCCAGTTCGGATTTTTTGTTATTTAATTCTTCCTGTATGCTCAGCAATTGCTGCACAAACAAAAGAAGTTTCTGGTTAGCCTTGTCTGGATCCAAAGCAGTTTAAAATCCCCAGTTTGACAAATCCTCATTTCAAACAATATTTTACAGTCTGCTCCTACATTTATTATTGTTGCATAATCTGTTGTGTCTAAATGGACCAGAGGTAAATTATTTTCATCTGCATCTCCTTCTGTGGCAGTGCACTACAAGTAATGCATCTGTTAATGTGCATTAAGCTATTTGTTACATTAAAGTAGAAACTCCTGGTACAGTAAGTCACCCACAGAGTGACTGTCACATTCATCTGAACCAAAATCTTATTTGTAGAAGTATATGTGGTAGTTTTAATAATACTGGGGTAAACACTATGGTACATAAATAATTTAAAAGCAGAGCCCTTTAATATAATTAGTCATTGGCCCACAGCCATTTTCATTCGATGCAAAGCAATATTCTGGAAAGCTTTCAGACTGACTTGCCAAGAAGACAAAAGCTTTCCTTTTTTTTTTTTTTTCTTTTTTTGTTATGCTGTGATATTTTATTAGATCAGGAAGACTGATGCCCTACAATCAATATATCAGCCAGGAAGACTGCTGATCTACTGTCAAAACAAAAAGCTGTGACCAAAATCTATTTTTATGAAAAGAATTCTGGGATGAAGGAGCATATTTGAAAGCCCACGTCCATTGGTCTTGGCTAGCTTTAGATTCTGCTTAGATTTATTGTGACTGTCAAGAGCAGGTCAGTAGATTTAATTAATTCTGAAATAGTTATATGTTTTTTGTATTGATGTGATGAAGAGCAAGAGCCGGCAAACAGGCTAAGAAAAGAGTTACTGTGTTTTCTCTTAGTGAATAAGAAAGGAAACTATGATTTTCTGGGGAAACAAATTGCTCGTAAGCACACTCCATTTAAAGGACTAATTGAACTACTAATTGCTTTACTAACGTGTATTACTGATTTAACCATGTACCTACATCTAAATCTTAGTTTATGGTTGTGCTTAGGGCTGGTGGCTGACTCAAACTGATGTTGCAGGTGTTCAGCCTCTCGGTAAGTTACAGACTGCAAATGTAGAAAGACTTATTCCACTGCACTGGAAGTCCCAGGGATCAAAGGACATGGTGTCAGCATTGTTTTCAGAGTGACTTGGAAACAGATGACATTTCAGGGACTGGTGGAGTTATTGGTGGTGCATTTCTGTTGTAAGTGAACATCAGTATGATGGATTAATTCAGCCACTGAAGTAAAAATACACGTGGGTATATGTCTGATTATATCTCACACACTCTACAGTTCAGCCGAGTTGGTTAGCTTTTTGATGGATCATGCCGCCTGGACTGTTCCCTGCGAACCTTCAAGAGACATTCTGGTATGTGTTTTCACTCTACCACAGCACAAGATCATTTTGAATCTCAAGATTTTTCTGAGAAATAAATAGGTCTCTTCCACTGAGGCTCACACCCAACCAGCTTTTGTGTGGGAAACTCTGCTTTGGCATTTCTTGAACTGGGACGTGTTCACCTTGCCTGTTGGGTACTACTTCCCACATTTTCAGAAGATACACTGGATTTGTGCACACTGCCATAGGTCACATGCTGATACCCATGCAAGCTCTCATGCAGAAGGGATCATCTAATCACCCCATGTAAACTCATAGCCTACCTTTAAGGTTCACCTAGGATAGTTCTAGCTGATGCCTGCAATTTAGATAGAATGGACTGCAGTCTTCAGAAGAGAACCAGAGAACAAAAGACACCAGAAGGATGCCATAAACCTCTCAGTGGTCACTAGCTGAAACACCTGAGGTGTGATAAGCAGACTGATACCTAATAGCAGATGGTGAGATGTCCTCTCCTTCACAGCTGCAACTTGTTTGACCTCACACACCTGAACATACCATGAAAAAGGAGTCTTTGACCCCATTTCAGAGTCTTCTCTGAGCAGTTATGTCTAACCAGTGTAGCTAGACTCTACCTTCATACTGGTTGAGAGAATTTTACTCCAGCTTCTGGGAGAAACCCTGCAGGCCATCCTTTTGAATAACATAAACTCACATCTGGAAGATCCCAAGTGAGTTTTCAGTTCATCTTGCCCTGAAAAATCCTTCACTACTGAATGACTTTACAAAGAGGAAACCATGATTGACTCTTGGGCTGAACCCATTTACACAACTGAACTTAAACCTCCTTCTCTATCCCACCCACTCCCATGGTTCTTCCGTGGCCATGTTTCCCTTATTGCAGATCAGCTCACAAACTTCCACTGTTTTACTTTCACATCTTCCACTGTGATCTCCCACTGTGATTTGGTCTAATTATATATCTCTTCTTTTGACCCTGACTTTTCCTGTTTTACATTTAAGGCAATTTTTTTCAAAACTGTCCAAGCATGGGAGGAATTGGTGTGGAAGACACTGAGAGCATGAGAGAGAGAGGGAGCTGTGATGCTTTGCATCTTTGTACTTGGCTCTGGACCAGCAAGGAACAGGAATCCCAGGAAAATATACAAAATTCTCAGTTCCCCTGGGGTAAAAAAGTATTCATTCTTATTGGAGTATAAGCTACAAAGAGCTTGATATGAGATAAAACCCTCTAGCAGTCTTAGTGGTTGAACTGTCAACTATTGAAGGTTTACTGTGCACGCATAGGCTCCAAAGACAGAAAATGTGTCCTATTTTCACAGGAAAGCAGAATAACTGTAACTAAGTTATCCTATTTCCAGTCATACACAAGGTTTTTCATTCACAGGATTGGGACCTTCCCATTCAACCTTCAGAGATGTCAAAATTATTTAAAATTTGGAGACATTCATTGGGGGTTTAACTTTCTTTTTCTCTCCCTCATATTTATCTCTAAAAGCTGCAGAACCTGCTAATTTTGCATGGGTCAGGTTTGGATATTTCCTTTTCCTGAGGGGTTGATGATGCCACCAAGAAGTTGTAAGAAGGAGTTATACCTGCCAAACAGCATATTTTTCTCTTTTAGTCTCATTTTGAAAAATGAAGAAACAAATGTGACTGAAAAATATCAGCCTAAGACAGATGAACAGCCTTAAAAAATTCAGCACAAACACGTGATGTTTGGCAAAGTTAGAAGCAAATGGGGAAAGGATCTTACACTGGCAGAAATGAGACAAGTTTCATAACAGGGACTGCTGTCATGCCAGCTTATAAACAGACAGGCTTTCCATAAAGAGTATAATGAATGATGCCAAAATGCAGGTATTAATTATTCAGAATTACTTTGTTTTTCATACATACATCTGCTTATTAAAAATTGGTCCTATAGATATTTCTTCTGCCCTTCAAATTTCTTGCAACTATATACCACAATCAGCCAAAATAAAAAAAATATTCTTTGTTTTAATGATTATGCTGTCTGATACTGTTCCACCTACTTCGCCATCCCACACAGCCTTTCTTCCAGAGTTTCCCTGCGTAGGAAACCGACCTACTACACTGATGGTCACCACAGCTGTACAAGTGCCTGTTCTTTTAATCTTGTCTCACATTTCTGGCCATTCCCTTTAAGCCCTGATGTTCCTAGCTTTGTGACACAGCATTCAGACAGAAGTTCCCCAGTTTTATCAGGCAAAGAACTGATTCCATGGCTATACAGCCAGGAAATACCTGGCCATATTTCTGTTTTATTCCATGTCTCCAGTGTGCAATTCTTTGGGTCTGCGAGGGTGCCCTGCATGTTATGCACGTGTCTTTTCCCTGAACCAAAATGCAAGTATAGGGAATTGGAAAAGCACATCACAGAGCTCATTGCAGCTCTGATGATCCTGAAGAGAGACACCTGCAGAGCTCCACCAGTAACAGTCTGGAAGCTTGGCTGGTCTATGTGCAACCAAAAGCATTTGTCACCATGGCTGCCAGCTTGACCCTAGGAGATGGAGCTGTGTAGTAGGACCAGATCAGACTGGCAGACATCACTAATATCCTCTTTCTGGTATTTCCAAAGAGGAGATGGGAAAGCCAAAAAGAATTAACCTCCTGGTTGCCTGTCCAGAGATCAATCAATGCATTTTAGCAGCCCCCCCCCCCCCCCCCCCCAAAAAAAAAAAAAAAAAAACCCCACAAGACATTGCTTCCAGTGGCAACTCTGGAACTTGTCTGTGTAGAAATGGTAGATAGCACTATTCCTTCATTCACAAGGACCAAATCCTCCCTGTACATAATAAGTGGGTAGCTAATTTCATTATGTGGGGCAAAAGAGAGTGTGTGTTTTATTTTGATTTTTTTTTTCAGGCATTCCCACTCCAACGCTGAGTCTCTGGCAGAGACAGTTCAGTACCACCCTTATTGCATAGATCTCAAAAGCACAGACAGAAAATTACCATCTTAAACCAATCTTCGCAGCTTCTGAAACATTAAATATAGATGGCATTATTGAAGCCAGCTGAATTACTCAGGCTGTGTACAATGCAGTGCCAGTGTGGCCAAGAATGCTAACAACTGTACAGCACACACTGCCTCGGAATATATGAGAAGTCCTAAAAGGAAAGTAATAGCTTGCTGTTGTGTAGCACTGTGCAGCCATGAAATACTCCTTCTCTTTCCTCTCCTCCTCCCTGCCCACAGCTCTTTATTGCTCCCCAAAAGCAATGTGGATTTGAATATAAAATATGGACACACCTAGAAGTGTGGTTGCACCCCAAACCTAGTTGGGCAGACAAGGATCCCGTAAAGAAAGCATGACTTCCAGCATGAAACCAACTTTGCTTGCAAGGAAAAGGGAGGCAGATCAGAAGCAACCGCAGGGCCTGAGGCTGTACTTAGGATACTGTAAGGCTGACAGAATAATGAAAAAAGAAAACCAGCATTTGCCACAAGTTTAGTAGTTCTACTGCTGAATGGTCCTGCCCCTGCTACTTTGTTTATGATTTTCTCTACAGCTTCTTGAAATGAAGTATGAAAAGGTTACAAATATCTTAAAGAAAGGGCAGTAAGGAGGAGCAGACAAAAGAACACCTCTGCTGTGGGAGTGCTGACGTTGATCACAGGTTGTGCAGGCAGTCTCAGCAAACCCAGCCTGTTCAGTCACAGGAAGGAAGCACAGACTCTCCCATTTATGAAGGAGCTGCAGAATGTCCAGAAACTATCTCCATTGAAAGTCTCTGAAATTAGTGTATCAGTCAAAAAGGGATGCTCTTACACAGCTTAACTGAGCCAACTCAGTTGAATGGTCATCTTCAATACCCAGGGAGCTCAGACAAACTGGATTCTCCTGCCCATATAATGTGTAGGAGAAACATACTCATAGTACTCTCCAGTTGCTACCTACAGGAAATATATCCCTATACAGGAAAAATGGACTCATTAGGTACCTAAAAAGAAGGTGGAACTTATGTGTCTCAAATAGGCAGGCTGTATCTCAATCAATGTTACTTTTTTCAGTACAAAGGAAACCAATGCATGCATGTAAAACAGTAACTCTGGGAAGCAGATCTCACTTGCGCAAAAGTGAAGTCCTTCCCCCAAAACTACACAAGAATCAGAGATCTGAAAAGTATGAAATCACAGGCATTCAAATGACTGAGAGTTCATCTAAAAATTAAAGCACTCTCTTATGATAGCAATTTCTGAGACTTTATTATACTTTTTCTTTTTCCCCAAGGAAAACCTTGTTTTCTGATTTTCCCCAAGTGAAACTATATTTTCTAACTTTATTTTATATAAAGAAAAAGAAGTTAAGAGTTTGCCAAATGGAAAATGTCAAAAATTGCAAGGAAATGAATGTTTTGAAATTCTTAGAATCTGTTTATAAACACAGAGGGGAAGGATGGTAAACGTTTCCTTTCAGAATCTTCCTTAGGTAGGAGGAAAAGAAAAAAATTAATTAAAATGAAATCAACCACTTGCAAAGTAAAAATACAAATCCCTCTCCCAGTACTACCATGGACTGTCTGGAAGTGTCTTGTTTTGCAAGACAGACAAGATTTCATATCACAAATGGCCAGCACATGGCAGGCTTGAATAATGAGAAAGTGACTTCCCAGCTGAGCAAATACGCATTAGTAACAAGACGCTGATGAGGCCTGACAAATCACCAAGGAAACAGGAGAATGTGAAAGACAAGTCAAAGAAGCTTTAGAAATGAGCCCTCAAGGAAGTTAGCCATGTTGCAGCAAAGCATTATTAAAATAAAGAGTATGGCTGTGGGCTTGAGTTTTTAAGGGATTACAAAGAAACACAGTGTAATAGTGCAGTGTTTCTCATCCCTGCCAGCTCTCAGGGACTGGCTGTGTCCCTGGCTGTATGGGTGGCATTATTTGGTTGGATCATTGGTTTGCAATGATGAAAGAAGGCTGGTGAAGAGCTGCACTGGATGAACAGCAGAGCTCCTGCCTGATGGGCATTCCCCTGCAAAGTGAGTTTTCCTGGCTCTCTGGACAGAGGCAAAGACCACGTTGAACACGTTTGCTCTGCATGTTAACCACCACAGAGGGGGCTGGGGAGCTGGACACACGCCTGATGGGGGAATGCGTGTGGTGGCACTAAAGAATAAATCTGTCCAGCTGCTTCTTAAGGGAGGTGTCTTCCATGTTTCCCTCCCCCTGCTATTGGACAGACTCCAGAGCTGCTGCATCTCTACAGTGCTCAGAGTAGTTGCAGGCCTATATCCTAAGAAATAAACCAAAAAAGAAAACAGACAGATGGACTCAGACACACTGAAACTACCTAGAGGAAGGTTACAGAGGAGGTGGAATCAGGCTTTTCTTGAGTAAGGGTTGAGGACAAATAGACAGCAAGAAACATTTTTATTACACAGCAGGAAAATTTTCCACAGTGAGAGTGGCCAACCTCTTGAGCAAGGGCTCAGAGAAACTGTGGACTCTCCATCCTTGAGGGTACTGAGACCATAGCTGGACTAGGTCTTGAACCAAACAGAGATGACTCCAGAGATGCCCCTGTTTTTGAGCAGAGATGTACATGGCCTTCAGATGTACCTTCTGACTTCAGTTTTTCTAGGATTCTAGAGAATAGCTGATAGAAATCAGAGAATTAGCTCTCAATTGATTATTTTTTTGTTTCTGTGGGGCTTAGCAATTCAGCCACACCAACTACAAAAGGCAGCGTTAAGGACTGGGCAGCAGAGGAAAGGAAAACATAGGTGGTGCAATGAATGGTTTAAGAGACAGTCTACAGCTTTCCTCTGCCAAGTAATTTCCAAGTGTACCTCTTACTTGTCAAGAAACACAAGTTGTCTTCAGTCAACTATTGCAGCAAATGAAGAAAACCCCACGTCCATAGGAACCTTACAGAATCAATCCTTTGTCTCAGAATTTAAATTTACTAATAAGACAGTTAGCTCTATAGCATCAGGGGTCCTTCTTTGGGATCTGGGTTTCACAGCAAATTACACAAGGTCTGTTATTTTGGTGGTGGCCTGTGAAGGGGAGAAGCCTGACAAAAGCCCATTGGACTTCATCAATAAAGCTCCCTCCTTTCTTTGCTAAATGAGGTGATTGGAATATCACACAGCCCTTGACTTTACTGAGAGCAGGTGAATAGATCCCGATCCTGACCAAAGAAAGCAAGCTGATCCCAAATGAGCATCATGTTCCCTCTGCCCTCACATCTGTCCTACAAGGCAACAAGTTGGCACCTTGCATGATGCACAGTCAAAGGAAGACATGATCATCCGGTCATAACAACATCATCTTCTCCAGCCTTTCACCTGTACTGTCCATTGTGAGTAACTCCTCACCTGTTAATGGCACTTGAGCAGTTTGATCCCATCTCTTTTTCCATGGGACTGAAAATGAGCATGATACAGCATGCCTTTTCTCAACAAACCAAAACAGATCTTTTAAATTTTGATTTCCTATTCAAGAAAAAAATATTATTTATTTTGATGGGGAATAAAAATTTAATTAGAAGAACGATATTATGGAAGAGAATCCATTTACCCAGTATAATTTCCACTGAAACACAATTCCTAGTAATGGTAACAGAGTTCTTAGCACTGATAGCATGAAACACATTTGGAAATTCTAATCAGCAAGCCAATGTTAGTATTTAGGATCTTTTAAAAAATTCATGTAAGATCACTGGACTGTAAAACTTGTAAGATTTGTTCTTTATCACCACTGGACTACACAAGCATGTTAATGAAGATACTAGTTAATTTATTTCACACTGTAAATAAAATGTGTGCATCCAATTATTTCTCTGTGAAGGGTTTGTTCTTGCTGCCAATCTCAGTCTAGCTTTACCAGCACTAGCAGGCAAAAAGATGCTACTCTCTTCCATCTTAACACTAGAACAGCTGTCAAGAGTATGGTGCTTAAAGTATCTGTGGGCCCTTATTTACACTCCCCTAATATTATTGAAGTGGTGGTTGCAGAAGTGGGAAATCAAACATTACTTTCAATAAAGAAAGGTTGTTAAACAGAGAAGAGAACCCATTTGGCTTGTCTGAGATCTGGTAAATAAATAGCATTTAATTGCCAGCTGCTCCATTTCTTTTTTTTAATGTAATCAGAAGAGTAAGTGTTTTCTGGAAGTTTAAACATGGATTGGACTGTACAGAGCCCTGAAAAGCACAAGAGAACTAAGACAACACTTATAGGAACAATTCTCTCTCTCTGGGGAGATCACTTATTTCTTAACCAGTTTTCGATTATGAGCCGCTGGATAAGAGAAGGAACAGACATGGAAGTGAACATCTGTATGTTGGATTCAGTCCCTCACACTTAACTTGTATCCATTCACTATAAGGTTATCAGTACTCCCCTTACTACTCTAGTGCCACTTTTACAGAAAAAAAAGAAATAATAATAATAATAATAATAATAATAATAATAATAATAATAATAATAATAATAATAATAATAATAATA